>VZUI01044143.1:0-48729 GCA_013401135.1 Cettia cetti
TCAGAGGAAAACTGCACCCTGCTAGAGGATCATCTCTGCTCCAACAGAGCCACACCTGGCACTGCAGGAGGGCTGGATTGGGCTGCTGCCAGCACCCTGACCAACAGGGTGCCAGGCTGTGCTCTGACCCTGGCAGGGTTTTCTTTTTGTTTGTTTGCTTTTCTGTGTACTACTACATTTTTATTTTAATTTTCCTAGTAAAGAACTGTTATTCCAATTCCCACATCTTAGCCTGGAAGCCCCTTAATTTCAAAATTATAATAATTCAGAGGGAGGGGTTTTACATCTTCAAGGGAGGCTCCCACCTTCCTTAGCAGACACCTGTCTTTCCAAAATAAGACAGTACTTGGGATTTGGCTGGGAATTGTTTCCTAAGACGCTGTTTTCAGGCACTCAGGTGTAAGCAGAACTGGGAGGCCAGTGGTTTTCCCTTCACAGAGTGCCCCCATGACTCAAGGTAAACATTCTGATTGGATCTGTAGCTCCAGAAGCATCTCGGATTTCAGTGTGTTACTCAATCTGTTCACTGGCCCAGCATCCACGAGGCAACAGATGGACCTGAGATATTTCTGTGTCCTCAACCTTGCTTCTGTTAAATGTCTGCAGTTTGATGTGATGGAGGAACATTTCAGCTGACAAAATGGACAGAAGCAGCTGCTCCTGGAGCCATGAGCCTTGGGTTTGTCTATAGCTGGAGATAAAGAGCCAGGTTCTGAGAAAATGGGGCACGACATACATCTGATACATTCACTGCAAGGACAAAGGCATCTGGGTGAAGGCAGTGAATATGGATCAAACAGCTGCTCTGAAATGGTGGATAAGCCTGTTGCAGTTTTTTCACAGTGTTGGAGGAAGAGATGGCTGGGGAAAGGATGAGCCTCCTGCTCCAGAGAAAGGAAAATATATTTTCCAGAGTGGACCAGGCAAAATTTATCTATCAAAGAAAGCAAGTGAGCAGTGGAACTTACAAAGGCTGATTTCCCATGGCTTGGGGTTTGACTATCCCATGTCTAACAAAAGTGGGAGCTTTACTCAGAGCTTCTCTAGAAGCAGAGGCATGTGTCCCGTGTGGGTTCATTAATATCTAATAATGCAGCTGAGCTTACCCCTAAACCTCCCCTCAAGCAGGGAATTAATTTGTGTGTGTCTCTCTGCTTTGCCTGGCCACCTATTTTCACTGAAATTGCCTAGTGAGTTCAAAAGCTTTTACAACAGGAATGACAAGCATGAAATTAGATGATACAATCATATACACCTCATTCCCTTCAGAAAGCAGGTTAAAAGTCATTTAGGATGCTTTTCAGCACAGAACTCCTAATGGCTTACCATTTCAGAATGAAGATTTTTATTATATTTTGCTGTACTGTGATGCTAGATAGGAATGGCTAAGGGGCCAGAGACTGAAATGGGGTGCAGGCAGTGGAAGCCTGGGCTTGTGGGTGACCCAGGGACAAAACATTTTGAGTATGAAGATCACACTAATTGGACCCACACTGCCACGAGCAAAGCAAGGCATGGCAGCTCTCCCCCCTGCCACCAAAGGCACCAGGAAATTCTTGCTTCCTTGCCTGTTTCTAAAAGGACACTACTAATGACTACTGCTAATTTGTACTGTAAACAGCCTGTCTCAGACCCAGCAAAATCTACATGACTCTGCTCCTAACTGGCACCCAATTATTCCTCCAGGTCTTGTGCTGTGCTGCAGGTTTCCAAGTGTGGCACAAGGACTGACCCTACAAATAAAGAGTCACCACTGTCTTGCATGTGCTTCATGCTTTGAATCCATTTGCGTTTTTTAGCTGCTGAAACCATTAGGGGAGATGCTGTTCTCAATTAAAACCAGCCCATTGCTTCCCTAGGCTTAATTAGAAGCAGGACTGTACATTCTGGCACCAGCAGTATTTTCTTTTCAATTAATGGACTTAACAGGCAGCAGATGCCAGTGTCTTCCTTTCTCCCCTCTCCAGCAAGCATCCCACCCCTATTTTAAAGTCATTGGCAATGATTTTAAAGAGACAGCTAATTCAGACGCTGTTACTAAAACTGAGAGTAGTCGTAAAAAAAACAACCCCAAATAAATCCATGAGAAAGTCTGTAGTAATCTTCCATCTTCTCTGTATTGTAAAGCAGGTGAGAAATGCTGAGCAAAAAGGAGAATGGTGAATTAAGCAACAGTGCAAGCCGTGACAGTCTAGGACTAACCTTCTTGTGTGACTGCCATTAAGTCCAATGGTAAGGCTGCAAAAAGACTGCAGTTAATTTTTCTTGATAAAGTAATTCACACTTCCACTTTCTTGCATTATTTCATTGATCATAAGTTGCATTGATCATAAATTACTCCTCCTATTGGAAACTGTAAATTTCTACCTAATGTGGTGTTGATTTTTTTTTTAATTTTATAGCAGCACATCATAGCCTCTACCTCGATAAGATTGCCTCTATTTTAACACTGTTACCTGCTCTCATTTTCATCTGTAGACCTTCCTCTCTTTAAAAGACTACTCCTCTTTGGCTGGAATTTACCAAACCTCTCTGCTCCAGATACTGTGGTCAGGGATTCAACAGAAATACAGCACACTGACATAAATCTTGTATGCTTGGAAAATTGGTTAAAAACAGCACTGGGGGAATCACTTCTAGCTCAGGATGACAACACTCTGTCCAGCCAGGAGGGACTAGGAGGCTTCAGATACCTCTGATAACAGTGGCAGGCCTGGGCAGGAGGGTGTTCCAGAGGCATGGATGAATCACATGTAAAATCCTGCCTGAAGTCTAGCAGATAAAACTTCCTTTTAAACCTCAAGGGCTAATGGCCATGAGATTAAAGGATGATTTCATAGAAGAGTCTGAGAGCTGTCCTACTCAGGTTTCGCCCCTTACCTGTAAGGTAAGGGTAAACAAACACCTTTTCCCCACCCTTTATTACGTAGGAGGAATAGAATACCACAGCACAGAAGCACCAAAATCCACACATTGAATTGCAGTGCCCTAAATTAAGGCTTCCATTTTATAAGTGAGCCACCACTACTTCACAAAGCAATCCTGAAACCCAACCATATTTAATGCTTGAGAACATCTGTCTGTCCCAAATGCCTTGATAAATTTTGTGATGTGGAGATCCTTCTTTTACTGAGACTGCTCAGCACCCACCTCTGCCCTGGTGCCCATGCACCAGTGACTGTCCCCTGCAGCCTGCTGTCCCTGGCAATAAATGGCAACACATGGCAATATCTGACAGGTTAGCATACCTTGTTCAGCGTCCTGAACGTCTGAAATCTACAAAATCTCACACGTTTTATTTCTGAGCACTGTAGTACAAAAGGTCCAATGTCTCCCTTTTCATGTCTTACAACCCAGGCCAGTACTGGTGTTCATTTCATGGCACAGAGCCAGGAAAGAATAGTTTGCTTTCCTTTAGTCTAACAAAACTAACTTGCCTTTCCATTAAGCAGCTGGATCAGATCATGTTTAAGAGAAAATGTCCTTAATTAATTTGATAAGATTAAGTTTAATTTAGAAAAAGCATAGGAGCTGCCCAAGGGAAAATCTCCCTCCCCACTCTAACACAAACTGGTTCCAATTCCATATTCTTTTTCATGGAAAACTGTGACTGTGATAGATAGGGTCATTCATAGCATTGAAAAAGGGAAATAACATGACTGCTGCTGACATCAAAATTATTACTCTTATTCCAGGAAAGCAGAGAACAGTTGGGAAAAGAATAAGCAAACAGAGGGGCAAGAGGAAGGCAAAGGGAGTTTTTCATTTGGTAGGTCCACTTTTTGGAAACTGAAATGAATTTGGGACAGTTTCCTAATCTAAAAGCATTGTTTACATCAGAACTATGCCCTTTTAATGCTTTCTTATTTCTGCATTTATTTTTCTTCCTGAAAAGAAAACAAAGTATGTAATTACATTCCCTGTATGAGCAAACCAAAACAAATATATAAAAGAGCATTTCTCACAGAGAGAGGGAGAGATAGAGAGAGAAAAAAGAGTCCAGAACTGTCCCACCCAAGTCTTAGACATTTACCTGAGATGACTGACTTGTAAACTTGCTGGACACCTGAAATCTGAGGCATCATTCTGGTTCTGTGGACCACACTCACTCCCTGTCCAGTGAGCACTTCTTAGCAAGGAGAGCCAGGACAAAGCTCTGCAGCTCACCTGGATGGAGCCCAGCTCAGTGCAGCAGGCACTGCACAGAGACCACAACGCTGCACCTGCCCACAAAGGTGACTACAAAGACTTGATTTTGGTTCTCTCACCCAGCACTCAACTCCGCCAGCTAATTTCCTACCACTTGTATGATAGGAATCCAATTATATCAGTTCTGCTTGCTGTGACAATATTAGAAAATTCTTTAAGTATGATTAATGCTGATAGAAAATACAGAGGATGTTTGGTTTGCCTGATTTTAATGATCCCTTTACATGCCTCATTCTTCCAAGCTTTATGAAACTCCTTTTCCACTTTGGAAGAAACAAATGATATTTGCAGAAAGCTTCCTGACTAGCACACCAGGAATCAAATGAAGCAATTTAACTGAAAGAGCCCCTTTTGAAGGAGACGGTAAAAGCTGCAACATACAAGATTAAAGAGAACTGAGGAAGAAAAGGAACTACTTTGACACCAGGCTGCAGAAGATGGATTCTGTCCAGGAAATCACACTACATCAGCTTATGGTAAGTCTGGCTCAGGCATCCTAACTCAAGGATTTTTTTATCTCATGTAGTCCATTTTGCATATGCTAGTTTGATTTAAGAAATGCAGTTCTGTCTAGGTGAGAGTTACTGATATTCTTCCTGATGTTTTTCTTGACATCCCTCGAGAGCCCCTGTTTCAGAGCTGTCTGATGTGCACAAGTGCTACAGGAGCTCCTGTTCCTTACAGCCCAGTCTCAAAGCCAAAGGCTTTAAATAAAGTCCCCTCCAAGGCCTTATCTGCCAGAATCCTGAGAGAAAGGTCTTGAGAAAAACCCTTTGGCAAAAATCCACTTCACCAGGCCAAAGTGACTTTTGTGTGAGTGAGATGAGAGGTGTTCACTAGAGCATTTTAGGTTTTGTTTGGCATGGACCTCACCTTGACCATCACTGTTACCACAGACTGGGAATAGCTCAGCGGTTCTCTCCAGCCTCTGTTTTTCACAGCCTTTCTCCTACCTTTTCTGTCTCTACTGTAGGCAAACACGCAGGGATGGACCCAGATCCCACTTTTTTTTTTTTTTTTTTGAGAGGGAGGATGTAAAGTAACATTGAGGAGAAAGGACAGAGGGGGGCCACAACAATGCAACTGTCTGGTGAAACAGCATGTAGATGAAAACACGTGTTAATTTTGATAGAATTATGGTCTTTTCATTTATTAAAAAAACCACTCCAGCTCCCTTGGATTATTATGAATGAAAGATCAGGGCAAAACTCATATTCTTCCTTTACTTGCTAAATAAAGTAAAAATGCAGAGATCTAGCTGAGAACCAGCAAAGCCCCACTGCAGCACCACTCAGAGTCTGTCAGAGCTTACACAGAACCTGGCTCACTACACACCTGTTAATTCTGGGTTTGTGCATTGAGCAGTTTCTGGGTTTCACAGCCTGTCCACTTTGCTGTTTGTACAGGTGTTTATGCACCAGGGAAACAGGTTTTAAGAGGGGAAAACAGGCACAAAACCATAAACACTAACAAACAGAAGGTGCACAAGAGATTTGAGACAGACCTGTTCCAGGTGGCTGTCGTTCCTTTAAAATATTGATGGGAAGTATAAGGAGCTTTGGGATTTGAGCAAAGTTAGACTGTCCTGCTCTGAGCTAATAACAAACTTCCTATTGTAGTTCTCATCTCAGTAACAACTCAATTTCTTAGCTTAAACAACACTTTATGGGATGCAGGGTTTATCTGCCCTTCAAACATAGAAACTAAAAGAAAAATGAATGTATGCAGCGAAATATACTGCTCAAATATTATGTTTTATTTATACACACACACATATATGCTTCAGAGATCCTAAACATTCAGTGTTTGCTCCTAGGAGTAACTAAATTTGAAAATAAGAAAAGGCACATTACAAATTGCTGGTAATTGTGCCACCATTTTATCGAATGCTAAACATTCCTGCCTGGGACACTGCTGCTTCTTTGCCATGGATGTGGCAGCAGGGAGTCTTGCCACACCAGGGAAATGCATTTGGCAGCTGACTCCTAGAGTTTGCCATGAGAAGAAAGGCCAAACACCCGAGAGCAGGCAGGAGAGCTCCTCCTGGAGCCAGCAATTTCTTCCCCCTGTTCATGATCCCACAATTACATTGCTCTCACTGAGTCCATTCACCAACTTTAAATCAGCACCTCGCTGCAGTGCCCAGCATATGAAGAGTGGCAGAATTTCAGCTAGTTCCTCTGGAAATGCTCAGAAAACACACACTAAAGAAACCTTTCAGACATCTCCCAAGCAGACTTGGTGAGTCTATTCATAACACTCCCCTTTCTGTAGCAGAAAAGGTAATTCTGCATTCCCACTAGCTGATTTAAACATGAGTATTTAAAGAACCACTGAATCATCTTGAAAATCTTAGAAAACATGATCTCCACAATGTACAGATAAGAGAATGAGCTTTGATATTTCAGCTGATTAAATACCTGTCATCAAAAGCTTGTCCTGCTTTCCCATGCAGATCAGTCAGGGCAACAAAAGGTATCATCTGTCTGTGAAACTATTATACCCCTAGACTTTCATCACTGCTGCTATTTCAATATATTGTCTTCCAGTTGCCTAAAAAAAGGCATTTGAGTGAATGCAGACTAATCCAGTACATATCTGTCTGCTTCTCAGTTGTAAAAAAAAAATAAAAAAAATCACTGCAACATTAGCTCAGAAGTTGAGTGACCAAGTCTGCAGTGTGGCTATTAATTGTGCTCTGACCTGAGAGTAGGAATGGAGTATATGCTCCAGCTTCCTCACAAACACCAGTTCATCTGATTCTCAGAAAAGAGGTAACATTTAACTACTTAGAATATAGGAAAGGGGTGATTTAAAAAACCAAAACAAAACCCCTCTGGACTAGGTCTTCAAAACAAGATAGTAGCCAAAAGCTCTTGTACAGTTCTGAAAGATGAAATTTTGTTGTTTTTTTTTTTAACTAAATCCAACTGTGGTTTTAATATACTTTGCTTATGATCATCTTCTTTGTCCTCTCCCTCACATATAAAATGGACCTTTATCCTAAGACAAGTATGTCAATTTATGTGAAGTTCATTACCTCATGTTTTATACAGTCATGGTTTTCATATATAACTCAAACTTGCATTTGATTATTAACTTACTGTTATAGCTGACATTAGTTATTCTGAGAAAAATAACTAACAAAAGCTAATATAACAAGCTTATGATTTTGAAAAGTTTTGATTTTTGGAAAACATGAAGCAAAAATACCTAACAAAGCTGCAGAGCAGTGAAGCAGTGTGTTTTAGCATAGCTATCTATTTAGAAACTGAAGAGCTGCATTTTCAAAAGAAAAGGGCATATTAGCAAGCTCCTGCCAGACTTTCAAAATGCAACATCCATCTTGCCTATCCAATAATGCAAGTGGCTCTCTCAGAGGGCACGCCCTGGCATGAAAGAAATCCGGATGCACTTCTCAGCAAAGCCCTTGCAGCCGTATTTTCATGCTGTAACAGAGAGCACCCCCAGGCAGGTTAGCAGTGCACCTGGCTGAAGCCTCTTGGGAATGTAAAGTTTGGACTTTTAAGTTCAAAGCTAGGCCACACAGCTGCTGGTTTTGTTCCTTCTGTAAGCTTGGTAGCAATTCCTTCTAAGATTCAGTCAAGAGTGATACATGCTCTGGCCACGACCGGAGCATCATCCTGGATTAAAAAATGTGCTTACTGCTCTGGGTAACCATCCTGAGTTGTTCATGTTCTTCTGCAATTGGGCAGACAGAGTGATGCAGAATGCAACATGTGAAAATCGTCACCCCAGCAAGTTATGTGGGTGCTTGTTTTGGCAGGACAGAGTGAACAGGCTATGATAAAAAAGAAAGGAAAACCACTCCCAGTTTTTGATCAGTAACTGGGCTTTCGCAGGTTAACAGTTAGCCAGCAAAAAGCTTTTGGGAAAAATACTCCCAAACCTGTGAAATACGAGGTTACATCTTAAACAGGCTAAATGAGTTTCTATTGTGTCTCTCCCATTACAAACCTGTCCCTACAGTACAGTAAGTATTATTTGTATCTGTTGGGCTTTTTGCAACTCAGTGGGAAAACTAGTAAGAAATGAATCAATTTCACTGTCAGGCTGTTTCACTTCCTTCCTCCTCCTATTCTCTCAAGCTTACATCTTCCTTCATTGACTGTTCTAGCTCCATAAATCACTCTCCTCCTTGTATATCTATGTTTGCCTTGAAACTGCATTCCTCCCAGCCACTAATTTTCAAATTAGCAAATAAAACCATAGGATTTCTCTGGCAAGAGTTACTCTAGGTAAACTCTGGCTGTTGACTGTTTGTGGTTGTTCTGCTCAAACAGCTGGCAGCACATGCACCACATTCAGCTCTACTTGTTCTTTCCCTCAAAACCAGAGCAGTGTTGTCTTCCAGGTTCCTCAAGCCAAGTAGAAAAAAAAAAAATCCTTTGTGTGACTAACTAGGGGCAAAACTTGTGAAGATCCATCAACCTGCACAAAGAAATCTTCTGCAACATGCCTCACCACGCAGGTGAAATAGTCTTTTGACTTGAATAAAACAGAAAAATTTCAGTCCACTATGGGATAGACATGCCTCACATGAAGAACCATTTGAGCTCTGTGGCACCCTGTGAAGTGTGACTAGTTCATCAGAGAGGATTCTCTGCAGAAGGTAGAGCTGATTAAATTAATAAAAGGTATTCCAGGATGGAGACCTGCAGAAGGCAAGCAGATCTTGGTCCAGGTACATTCTGACTCCACTTGCCCACCCCCTGTGCTCACAGCTCAGGATGTGTTCCCTGACTGGGGCAGATACCTGTGTGAGAGAAAAGTCTCCTGCAAAAGATTTGGCATTGCCCCTGAAACACAAAGTGCTCTGACAGAGAAGATCACTACAGGAGCTCATTTCTCACCATTCCCCTTGATATCCCTTGAGCAAGCAGGGAAACACAAATGGTTCTTGATAGGCACAACTGCTGCCAAAACTGTTCTTTGGAGGAATCAGAAATGCATACATATGCTTTATTAGCCACTCACACAAGGACAAAGCAGACAAACTGAATTTCATTTGGTTTTCATTTGAAGCCTTAGATTTCAAGCATTTCATGTCGGTCCAAGTGACCTTGACACTTTTGTATTTGAGATGGAGTTTAGGTGGAGTCCAAAGATAAAATTCTCTCTTTGGTTTCCTGCTTCCTGTTCCTAAGATACTTAAAACTGGTGAGTATTTTTGTGATAATCTTAACAAATAAACTGTATGGCAGATTTTAGATAGTAAGCAAATATAAAGTGTCTATATCATCATCTGCTTCTATTTTACAGCTACAAGTCATACATGTTCTTTGGGCTTAAACCGACAGTATTTTACTTGAAATAGTATTAGTTGCATGGCAGATAAATAAACACAAGAAGAGATATTTTATCTATATTTTCAATGAAAGATTCATGAAATCCCTGCTATAAGGCCATTAAAATAACACACAACTACAAATGAGAGGATACTGTCCTCAAGTAAGCAATGGAAAATATAAATAGAAGAGAAAAAATCCTGGAATGATCTTTCCACAGCACAGAAATGACACTGGGCTCAACCCCTATATAAGTGACACAAATCCCATGGGGTTCTATAGCACTCTGCCTGGCATTTGAGGATCTGGAAGTGAGGGGGACACCTTTACTGTCAACCAACCAACACAGAAAGCCTCTCAAGTGAAAAATTAATCAGGGAGCCTTAGGAAAAGAGCTAGCTAAACAAAACTCCCCAAGACCAGAAACATATAACTAGCAGGCAAGCCCTGAAATGCCCACAAGGACCTGTGACTCCTGAGTTATGCTGTGATGGATCAGCCTTCCAGAAACAAGATCTGGACAACACGAGGGGCAGCGCTGCGCTCCGCGTGCACAGAGTGAACACAACTAAAATTGACAGCAATGAAAACTCAAAGTTCTACACTGGCTAAGTCAGTCCCCTAGATGATTACTGATGGCATCATCTACAAAACATCTAGAAAAGACCAATGAGAAAGACAAAACTGATTTTAGTGAAGACCTGCAATCTATATAAACAAATGCTGTCGACAATGCAATATAAAATTTCTTCCCCAAAAGGGCTGTCCCAGCAGTGGCTCAGCCCCCCAGGGCAGTGGTGGAGTCCCCATCCCTGGAGGGACTTAAAAGCTGTGTGGATGTGGCACTTGGGCACAGTGGATTAGAGGTGGCCTTAGCAGTGCTGGGTTAATGGCTGGACTTTATGATCTTACCAATCTTTTTGTAGATTCTGTGATTCTATGGCAACAAAACAGAGCAGGCTGAGCCTTTTCATGTACAATCCTACAGTTCAGGGAAAAGTATGTGAAATGTCACAGCAACAACTAAGACTAAGAAGCATTTACCACACCCAAACCCTCTCTGTTATCTATTGCACAAGCAGAGTAAAAGGGATAAGTTTTGTGTGGAGAGTTATTACAAAAATTACGTGCTAAAAAGGTTTCTTTGAAGGAAGCATTTATTTCAATTAATGAAAGACAAAGAGTAATAATTTACTGTCTCAGAATACTAGGTCAGAGGAGGGATTTGACTATTGAAGCAGTACTACTTCTAAAAAGATGAAAAATCCAGTTCAGAGAAGTGACAGGCATCTTCTTTGAACTCATGAAATGAACTACACCATAGAATCACAGGTCAGTAAATAAATGTATGACACCTTCACAGACATGATCATTATTTGTCAAAATGATATTTTTACCAAATCCTGTACCTGGTACAGGGAAGTTTCTCAGTGTGCAGGAGTAGAACCTGGCCCACCTAATTTGACTGAGCTGAGACTTTTGCTCAAGTGCAAAGGATACCTTGACTAAGGCCCACAGCAGACCTGCCCCACAGGGAGCTGGTGAAATCCAATAAAGAACAAGGAATGAAATTCCCCTCATATAACCTTTGAAAAAGGACAATCCAACTACCTGCAAGCAATCCTTTGTGGCTCCCAAAGAAGACAAGTGTGTGTTTTCACTCAAACAATCTTCCAATCACCTCTGTGTGCCCAGCAGGGTTGTAACACTCAGTTCTGCTTCTCTTTAAATGAGGAAAGCAATCCAGAATCAGAGAATCTGTGCATTGGAACTGCCTAAAGGTTATCACAGATATTTGGAAGAACTGGCCAGATTCTAACCATAGGTCACACTACAGACAAGCACTTTTCCTTTTTAAAGAAATACAGTCTTGAGATAGTAGCTTCGACTGGTCCCTGAGAGGCAAGCACTGATAATGAAAGCACCTGGCTCTACCACTGGGTTACCACTCAAAACCATCACGTGGAGGAAGATGGAATAGTTCACTTGATATTTATTAGCATATAAATTAAGAAACTACCTGCAGCCAAAATGTTTCTCCACACATAAGAAATCTCTGTAAATGTACAGCGATGTCAACAGAAATACTGGCTGCATAAATGGAGCCAAATTATTACTAAATATGCTTCCTGACAACATGGGGAAAAGAAGAAATTCCAGGCCACAGCTCATCTCCTCCTTGGTTTAAAAGGAGGCAGTAGCTGCCAGGGACTCTGCCTGCCTTGCTCTGTCAAGGATTTTTCACCGCTCCCGAGAGCCATGGGTAGGATCTTGCTGCCAAGTTCAGCGCCCAGAGAGCAGTAAAAGTTTGGGGGAAGGGGCTGCTGGTCTTTGGGACATATTTGGGATATATTACAGAAGGGATTTTGGTCCACAGGCTCTTTGGGAAACATCTATTGAAGTAAGGTCATAGGTTTCCCACTAGTGAGCCTCAGAGGGTGATACAGGGCACACATCACATGTGAATCCTCAAGCTCTAAATGACAGTTTAGAGCTATAGAATATAATAATGGAATTATTTTTCCTTACTGTTTTTACTGTAGGAAAAAAGAAATATTGCATGAACAGTAGTATATTTCAGGCCTGAACTTAAAAGGACCTTTTTCTCTGGCTCTAGGGGTATCCTTTCAAACAAAGATGAGCAGACTGATCCAACTCTGAAACTTCCTCTCTTTAGCCACTGTGATTTCCTATTTTCATGAGTAATGTATTTCCCATGAAGATGAGACTGTTTTTCAGAGCAATGCTATTAACAGACATCCTTTTGTTTGGTTTTTGTGTGTGTGTGTTTTGTTTTTTTTTTTCTCTCCTTAACAGTAACAAAGCTAATTTCAGAGCATTAGGGTATGTTGTCTTCATAGCACAAAACTGACAGATGTTTCATAAGTTAGAAATAAGCCTCAATTATATTCCTGTGCTGCCTTCAATGAGTTTTGGCTTTTATTTTTCATAGCAGGGGAAAATACAGGGTTGAGGTGCACGTTTGGAGGATTTAGCACAGATCTTTTATCTTCTGCAGTCTCTACAAGGTTTATCTGACTGCTCCTGAGCTGGGCCTGCTGTGAATGGAGTGGATCAGCAAGCAGCTGAAAAAGGAGCTGGACAGACATGTGTCACATGAAGTGACATCCAGAGTGACTTGACAGTAACACCTGCTGGCTCTGAAAACCGAGTTGAACCAAGGCAAACAAAAATCCTGCATCTGTGTGCCTGAAGATGTGCTGGGTGATGAGTGCAAGGTGTCTCAGTCCATGGCAGGAGGTGGTTTAACATCCCTTTCAACCCAAGCCATCCTGTGGTTCCCTGATGCTCATGGGCAGGAAACAAGCCCAAACATGCTGTGCCTTCCAACAACAGTCAATGTTGCAATTTTTGTTAGCCTGCAAATCCTTTGTTCAATGGGAGTAGTTCAAAAACTGCTCTTCCAAAACCTCACTAAAACATTCACCTTCAAAACCTGTGGAATTTTGTCCCATCTATTGGAAATGATACAAGTTCTAAAATGTTTTTAACTAACTTTGGTCAAGGGTTTGGTCTCTGCCCAGGGGAAAGGAATTGAAGCTTCTTTCCAAAAGACTGTTTTGCCAGTGAAGGCCTGGTGACCTTCACATCAACAGGTTGGGAGTAGCCAGAAGAAACAGCAGGTAAGCTACCATTAACAAACATCAACCCCTGATCTGAGAAAAGACTGATAAGAAAACTGAAGAATGAGGACTAAATGAGCATCTACGGTGAAGGGATCAATAGCCAACAGGAGATGGAATACTAAGATTTGTGTCATTTAAAACTAATGAACTTGAGAATTTCTTTGGGGTTTGTCTGTATAAATATGTGAAAAAACCAGTAAGGAGCCATGTTCCAGGGAATGATTTTCACTGCATAACCCAGGCAATGTGTGGATTAAATGATTTCTGGCCAGAATAAAGCAATGCCTTAATTCTCTAACACTGAAATGATGTTGGAGAGAGTTTGTTTTCCCTGCTGTTTCCGGTGACACATCAAACTAAAGACACGCAGTTTTAGAAGATACAAAACCCAGTGGACTGTCCCAGAGAAGCCAAATCCCAGTGTGCTTGTTATTAAGCCACAATGGCGAAAATAGTAAAATTATAAAAATTTATGGTGAATTTTCATTTACCTTGGAAAGACCATGAGCTAGCTCCATTCTGAAATGGAAGTCCTATGAGATTACTCCTTGCTAACATGAAGCTTGACACCAACTGCTCATGCCAGTCTTTGCCCCTAATCTCTACTTGCATAAATATCCAGATAATACTATTTCTGCTATTAATAATGATAATAAAAATACCTCCCCCACATCAGGCCCGGTGAGAAATCACAATCTGAAAGCATTTCAAAGGCTGTCAACCATGAAAATCAATCAGTGCTGACAGCCTCAGCCAAATCAGGGCTCATGGAAGCAGTTTCCAGCATTACTGGACAGCTGCCAGCCTAATCCTCCTGCTGTAAATACAGTGCTGCGAGCGCCTCTGACAAGGGAAAACGAGCAGATTACATGGGGAGGTAACAAGCTTGAACTGCACCACGTCATGAATGGTGGGGTGGAAGGGGAGAAATGAGCCTCCCTTTGTACTCCCAAATTATTTGTTTTGTACCAATCCTTTGAGTAAATATTCTGGCAAGAGAAGTTAGACATTACTGCAGCCTAACTCTGAAAGTAAGGTGGTGGCTATAAGAGAAACTTTTTTGCCTTGTCCAGCAGAGAATAAGCCATTTGCAAGTCCTCAGCTTCCCTGAACTTCACAAAACCAGCCTGATCTATGCACTGGACAGCCACCAAGGAGCAGGTTTGCTTTGTGCTCCAGGAATGGAGCCCAGATGGAACAGTACAGCTGGGTCTGCATGTTCTGCTGCCTGCTCTGACAGAGAGGCTGTTGAGCATCCTCTGGGCTCTCACTTGGGCCATCCAAAACAGGATTTAAAGGGAGCAGACGGATGACATGCACATGCAAACTGATTACTCACCACAGCTTTCCATAGAGCAGGTGCTCTTAAATGAAACTGGCACTAAGCCCCATTTGTTTGCCCTTGTGCTACTCACTCCTTTGAAAGGGTGCTCATGAGAAACTAAACCAAAATCCAACAATGAAAAGACCACTGATGATCCACAGACTTGTATCATTCCTTACACCCCATCCAGAAGTGCCTGAGCATTTCTTTTCCCCGTGGCTTTACCAGAACTACAACCAGAGCCAGTTTGGTCAGCTGGCAGCTGTTCTCTGAAAATCTGTCCACCAGTAGGAACTGCAAGCATTTTAAAAAGCTTCCTCCTTGCTTTTAGAGCTTCACTGACAGGAATCCCTGCAGAGGTCTCTGTGCTACTGACACCAGCCATGCACGTGTGCAGGTGTGTCCCAGACAGCGCAGAAATGAAGGAAATATCAGAACCCTCCAATGCTCCCTCAATTCTGGTCTTTGTTGCTGGACACCACATCTTTATGATTTCAATGGCTGTATTTTTTCAAAAACTTCATGCTCTTGAACAAAGAAGTGAACTCTTCAAAACACTGCTTTACATGTCAGTGCTCACCCAACAGCTGTTACAGACAATATTCATGCCTTATTATTATTCATGAATGTTCAACTGAACCATCTTTTTTGTTTCCACAAATGTTAGGGAAATGGCTCCTTTCTCCAGAGCTGAAAGGGTGTTTGTGTAAGAACAAGAATCCCCATTATTACCTTGATGGTCATTATTCTCAGTTGTTCATTTCCTCCCTTTAGAAATTTAAATGATGCAATCAGAACAGAACACCACCACCACCTGACTTGCAAGACACTCACTCACTCCCAATTCCAGAAAATAATTCAAATAGGCTATTTTTAAATAACTGCTTATCCAAACTACTCTGTGAATCAACAATGTCATGTTTGCTGAAATCAGAAATAAAATGGCTTGGAAAGCAGCTCTGTCCACAGTGAACGCTGGCATTATTTTTTAGCCATGAGCTACTGATCAGCTTTATTTCTGAGCAGCTCTGCACAACCAGCCAGAATGTGTGTGGGTACTGGGGCTGAAATCAAGAGGATCATAAACTCCTTGAGCAGCTTGAGAAAATCTCCACACTTTTAGCTCTAAGTATTTGGTCTTTTACTGCACCTTTAGTGAGCATTATCCATCTCTGGGAGTTTAAATTAAATTTTGTGGAGTATTTTGATCCAAGTTGGCATTCTCCAATCTACTTATGTGGCAAATGGATTTATGTGATGTACAAACAGCAGATAAAGCACAGGCAACCTGTAAAGCATCAGTAGGAGAAACAGATATTTTTCACCTCTTCTTTAGACTTGCTTTCATGCTTGATAAACTAAAAACTTCCCTATTTGAAAATAGCATTTGAGCAACAAAGTTAATCCTTTCTCTGCCTCCATGCCTGGAAAATAATCTTATAATTCATTCTGGAGTTGAAAAGAGGTAGATAGGGAAGAAATTCTCCACTGTGAGGGTGGGGAGGCTCTGGCACAGGTTGTCCCGGGAAGCTGTGGCTGCCCCTGGATCCCTGGAAGTGTCCCAGGCCAGGCTGGACAGGGTCTGGAGCAACCTGAGACAGTGGAAGGTGTCCCTGCCCATGGCAGGGGTGGAACTGGAAGGCTTTAAGATCCATTCCTACCCAAACCATTCAATAAATTCTGAGAGTCTCACCTGTGTTGCTGGGCAACTCTTGTTTTCTAAGCAAAGAGTGCAGATCCCGAAGAAAATCTGTCTCAAAAAAGAGGTTTCAGTGGGTGAGGAAGAGGAAGGATAACTGTTTTACACACAGATAACAAATGGTTGCTTTTCCTTAGGAGCATAAAGGCATAAGAAAACTGCACACAGAGCTGTGCTGGGGTCTCTCCCAGGCAACAGATTCCCAGCCAAAATGAAAATAAATGAATAGTAAACACCAAGTTGAAAGGTACCAGTGTATCAAGACAGGAAAGACAGAGTATTTCAAAGAGTTGAGGAAAGACCTTGCTGAACCTGTGAGGAATAAAAAGGCAGATGAAACCTAGGCAGAAAAATATTAAATCAGACATCCAGAGTGTAATCCTAACTGAACACATGCAGTGATGGGCTATAAATTGGTCATTTCAGAATCCAGCTGTGGGAGTTAACAAGACTGCTGAATAAAAATGCCAGCTCAGTGCTCCCTAACTGTCTGAAAGCAGGGAGAGTGACAAGAATTAAGAACAGAAGAGCAAATGTGAGATTGACAAGCATGATGGATGTACAGACAGAGGAAGATTGTGTTTTCCTACCATATGCAAAAGGATGCACCTGAACTAGAAAAAAACCCTTCAGCCTGAAATAGAAATGATTAAGCAGACACATGGACAAGGGCTGTGGAATGCTGTGACACAGAGCAGATTCCTGGAGATCTGGTGTCCACTGTACCTTTTGGGACAAGAATGGGGGCAGCACATGAAATTGCAGGTGGGCAATTCACAAGTGGCCAAGGAAGTGTTTCTTCACACAGTTCTGTGAAACTCATCTTCACAGAACGCTGTAAAATGCTAAGAGCAACACAGGTGCAGAAAGGAACTGGAAAAATGAATGGAAGTAATAGCTGAAAATGTCACCTCTGACTAGGAAAGTCCTTGAGTATGGAACATCACAATGCAATTATACTCTTGCCCTATCCTGGTGCTATTTTGCAGAATTTCAGTCTAGTTGCTGTTGGATACAGGGGCCAGGTGGACTTTTGTGGTCTGACATGATACATCATTCTTTAAAATAACAGATAACCACCCCCAAAATCCAAACAGAACTTAGTCAAAACAGATTTAAATTGGGTTTTAGTATGGTACCTGTGTACCACTGAAGAACCCATTCAGTGGAGCTGATGTAGGAAAAGGCCTCTAGATGAAAAAACAAAAGTATGACAGGTCCAATAGGCTTATAGATCTGTTCCACTGTGTTTGTATACAGAAAGGACCTTACTTTCAGAATGCTCTTACATTATTAAAAGTAAGAAAAATCACAACATAAACCTAGAGAAAAAATACATATCTATATTCCCCCACACTCTAAATTAAGTGCACGACAACAGTACTGCCAGAGCAAGCTGTCTGAGTATTTAGCAGCTTTGGTTGGCTGGCTGAAAATCAGGAATCTTAATACACGTAGGAGACATCAAACACAGTTTTACTGTTCTCAACTCTGTGACCTGATGATGATTTTCCATAAGCTGTTATTCACCTGTACCTTGCACCATCCCTTCAGTAGTCCTACCATCAGGATACAAGCTTATTCAGGCTGGAAAATCCTATCCACACAACAAACTTCTGTTCTTGTCATGATAACCTGAACATACTCCCAACCACAATCCAACATGAAGCTTGTAATGAAAGGGTTTTCCCTGGTCTGCAAGTGCAAATGGACATGGTAAAAAGGGAATTCAGAATGAAAAGGCCAACCCCTGGGACACTGATGGTAGAAATGACAAAGGAAATCAAGTACTAGAAATCAGGAAAAATACCTCCATGATTCAGAGAGAACACATAATTTAAAAAAAATGGGAGAACCCCATACAACCAAGGGCAAGAATCAGTTGTGTGTGTGTGCACTGGGTAGCTCTGAATCCCCCACAGGATTCGAGCTGCCATTCATTCACACCCTGAAGAGATTGCCAAGAACCAGTTAAACCCCACTGGAGGGAGTGGGACACAGAGAGGGGGGGAAAAAAGGAAATGAATACCCTGAAAACCTTCCAGTTTCCAACTGCAGGCTGGTGGGAGCAGGGCAGGGAAAACTGGGGACATGGGGCAAGGGGGGACACAGAAAAGGGGAGACACAGAAAAGGGGAGAGAGCAAGGGGGATGGGGCAGTGGGGACAGGGAACAGGGCCAGGCTGGAGGTGCAGGGCTCAGGCTGCCAGCTGCAGAGCAGGAGCTGTCAGCTGGAGCACGCTGCTCCCCATTAATCATCTGGTGCAAACCTGGCCTTCAGCAGAGGACCTGCCAAGAGAGCCAGGATCTCATAAAACCCTGACAGGCTGAAAGTGAGGCAGCCTCCCGCCTGTCTCGCTCCCTGGCTTTGAAATGTGGGGTAAAGGTTGGGGGAGAACAAAGAGACACTGATGATTGATAACAACTTAATATCTTTGTGCAGGCTTTATCAGGCTTTTTAACTAATGACTTAAGCAACTTCACCTCTACAAAATCAATCATCATGTCATAAAAGTCTGAAACACTGCAAAATGAAGTGCCTGCCCCAGGGATATAGAGCATGTGTCACGTTTAAAGTGAACCTAATTCTTCTGGGGGTCCCTGGATGTTACTTTTTACTCCCTTGGAGATATTCAGAGATGGAGAGAGACACAGCAGGAGAACCCAAAATTAGTGTTATTCCTTAAAGAAATTATTCAAGTAATATTTAGTCTTCATCACTCAAAGGTATAGTATTGAAAGATACTGAAGCTGGCTGTCCATTTCTAAGAGAGAAATAACTAGGAAATTTAAAGAAAATGACTGATGGCAGAAAAGAAAAAGCTCCAATTAAAAATAAATAAGTTCCTAATTCCGGACTTGGCAGCTCTCTTCCCTCAGCAGAAAGCGCAAAAAAACCCCAAAACAAACCACTATCCCCCTCTCTTCTGTACATAAAAAATAAAACAAAAACTCCTACATTTAGCCTTACATTCTCTGAAGACTCTTCTTGCTGGCAGAAGAGCTTAGCAAGGGTTCTGAGGAGCACATGGCCCTTTGCAGCTCCTTGTGCAGGTGCAGCTCTGTTGCTCTTGCTGTCCCTGCACCAATGAACCCACTCACACCTTTCCTCCCCTTTTTGCCATTGAGGCAAAAATAATCCTTCTAATTTAGGAAAAATAAGATTTTTTTCTCAAATTGGGGGGTCAGATATCTAAAAGTTATTAAGGCTTAAGCAGCTTAAAAAAAAACACCCAAACATCATATTTGCTTTCAAACTTCTGTAACGCTTGACTGGATGTTTTATGTGACAATGACTTCAACTGCCAATTTCAGTGTTGCACACAGCCAGGTGAGATCATGAGAGCTTTTCTCTGCAGACAGGAGATATTTGTACAGTGCTTTGAGTTTTAAACTGTTTCTATTTCGATTCTGTTTGTACCCATACTAACCTTTTAACAGCAGGGCTCCTGCCAAGGATGCATTACTTGCTAGAATTTTTTTTTTTTTAAAGCTCAAATCTGATACCCTGGATTCTTTTTCTCCTGCTTTCTTACAGTATATAATTCCAAACTCTCCCTGTTCATAAACTTTACAAGAACTGTATTTAGACAAAATCTAAACTGGCATGTTTTTGCATACACTTCATGGAAATATTCCTGACCACTTCTGCAAGCAGCTGAAGAGGTGCTATTATCTTGCCATGAAGTCACAAAGTTTAATTTGCAACATCACAGTTGCTTCTATGGCAACAGATGGTGACATCAAACACAGGATCATGACTTCACTATAGGATCAAGAAGGATTAGCTTTGCACTCAGGAAGTTAAGATCTAATACAAACAAATAGCTACAACAATTGCAAAGAGAATTTACAGTGTGATCGTTTACTCCCTGTGTAGATGTCCTTCTTGTTTACTCCAGAATGAAAATCCCTTTAAATCAACCAGCTGTTTATAAATTAAGCACAAATGGATTAGCTTTAAAACAAGCTCAAGGGTTTAAGATGGGGTTTGCACACATACCCAGTTATGACTGCACTCAGACCTACAACTTCCACCCACGCTTAGGAAGAAAAGAGGCCAGAATTACAATTTCATTCCCTCACCATAACCTCAAGGGCTTTCACCTGCCCTATGCAGGTTATCAGTTCAGCATACCTGCATATAATTTTTACTAAAACATCAGCTTTGAGAACTGCTTGTTACTCGTGAAACCCTTGTGGGGGCAGTGATTTAATTACCTGATATATTATCTTTCCTAAGATAAACTTTAAATGGATGAATTCCCTGGCCTTTCACCTTTCCATCACCAAAACAGGTCCAAACAGAGGGGTCCCAGGTTGAAAGGCCCCTCTAGGGACATTATTTATTATTAATGTCCCTAGCTAGAGACAGCCCTGGGTGGGACAGCATGTGCAATCAAAGGATCAGCTTCTCCTGAGGGAAAACACAGAGATGGATCTTTCCAGGACACAGCTGAGTCTGATGGCAGGATATGGAAATCCACATTCTGCAGCTGTTGCAGGGACTCTCACAGGTGGGAGAAGACACAAAAGCCTTAAAGCAGCAGCACAGAGGGAAGCTCCACCTTGGGAACTATTTTTACAAGAAACTGAACCAATTCTGCTCCTCTTTGCCAGGTTCCTGGGCACAGGCCCTCAGCACATTAATTCTGCTATGTCTGCAGTCCATGTGCTGCACACAAACACACACTGCAGTGACAAAGTGCCCAGGCACTGACACACATTCTTTCCACTGCAGTAGATTCCAAATCTTTCAACAAGTAGCATTTAGCTTTTGGAGAAGTGTTCTCAGGAATTCTGCTGGACCTCTGTTGAAGCAGACCTCTTGTTAGAGAATAGAAATGAGCCAAGAAACAGCCTTCTTGTTTATCACAGCAGGAAAAGGGCCCTGGTTTATTCCTCTTTACAGCTCAGCCATCCTGACTCCAACCATTCACTGACTGGGGCAGCAGCCAAGCTCCTGCTGGAGGTTTCCCTTGCAGCCTCCGACTGCAGGGATTGGTGTGCAGACTGACTGCAGGATTTTACCTGGCTAGACTGTGACTGCAGGGATTGGTGTGCAGACTGACTGCAGGATTTTACCTGGCTAGACTGTGGCTACAGGTATCAGCTTGCAGACTGTGACTGCAGGTTCCAACAACAGGCTCTAACAGCACACCCAGACTGACCTCACTGCAGGGATTCTCTCTTCCCTGGAGGCACCTCCTTCATGATCCTCTTGTTCCCCCTTCCTTAAGGTTCCTCCTCCATCATCACCCTTCACCTGCTCACCCTCTCCCTTTTATCACACTTACCTTTATTGGATACAGCTGTGACTCATCAGGGGCGAGGCTGTATTGGTAATTAACACAGCTGTTACTAATCAGGGATGAGGTCACCTGGATTCCCTTCTACACACCACAGCGCTGTCTGTGTCTCTACAGACTGTTTTTACTCTGAAGTGGTGCCAGCTTGGACAGCTTTGCTGTAAGATGGGCACTGTGAGTGTCCCCACCATGGCAGGGGACAAACACCATCACAGGATATAAACCTTTGATTCCACACCAAGACACTCCCACGCCTCTTGGCTGAGATGCCAGCTAGGGTAGGAAATTCTCTTCTACTATCAGAGTTTGCTTTTATGCAGACACATCGATTAGACTACCAGTCCTGTTTCATAAAGCAGATTATGTTAATTAGCAGAGCCCTTAAGGAAGGGATGGGTTTGAGCAATTCTCTCCAGAACTGAAGTCAGACTGAAGCACACAGCAGGGCAGGAGGGTTATTTTAAAGCTCCCCATCCCTTTCATAGGTTTGCAAGTGCTCTCTATTATTGTTTGAGGACTCCGCAGGCTTTGTTGGACAATCCTTATCAATGTTAGTAAGGATTAGCTTCCAGAAAGGAGCTTGCCTAGGCAAATGCATTCATTTTGCACATGCACAATTAACATAAAATCAAAGTAGATCAGCATGAGGGGAACTATGGAGACTGATGTAGTGGGACACATTGGTCAGATTCATTTCCAGACACATTTAGTTTGAGGTAACAGATTTTTTGACCTTCTTCCACACGTGCTTATCTGATAATGAGAAATACTTCAGACTATGTTTGTCATCTCCACTTTTCCTGTTGCATCTCAATTCCAAGCTGCTTCCCCTGCATTTCTGTTGAACCCAGCTCCTACCTCAGTAACACAATCAGATTCTGTCTTCTTCCCAAATTCTTCTAAGATAAAGTCAAAAGCTTCTCATTCCTAAAAACCTGTTGGCCAGAACTAAAAGCATCTTTACCTCAAAACAATTAGAATTCAGTGAAAGAAAAGACTGACTACAGAGAAAGGCAGAAAACCTACTACCTCAATGCTGCAGACATTTGACAAGCCATTTAAACTCTGCACCTCAGCAGCCAGAAGCAAAGCATAGTGATAATACACCCTCTCCCCTGCTCCTTGCCTGCTCAGCTGTTGAACAGGATGCTCCCTCTGTGGTACCCACAGCAGACTGCCAGAGAACTGCCACAGCTCTGCCCAAAGAATTTGGCAATTCCTCTGTCAATGATAGGCAGACCCACAGAGCAGAGCAATGCTTCCATTGCCTTGGAGACCAGAAGTATCAGAGAGACTCCAGAGGCATAGGTGCTTCACTGGTGTGAAGGGAGAAAATATGAGGAGATCCAAGTGTTTGGATCTTTTAGCATTTAGCTCAGGCAACAGGAGGAACATCCAATGAGCACACAGTTAACAGAAGCTGAAGGCACCTACAGAAAGAGCCAACTTGCAGAAAAATATTTTGCAATGTCTGTGACACCTAGAAGTGTTAAAACCAACATATAAGTGTTCCCCAAATGATGAGCAGGTTCTGGGATGAGCTGTGTGCAGGAATCCCCAGTGCAATCCATCTCTAGGGCTGAAGGATTGCTCCTTCCCTACCAAACAGAAAGCACAAAAAAACCCCAAAAAACCAACAGTTCCTGCACAGAAACTGAGAAGGGTTGAAGGACAAACTCTTCTGGGGGAGGTTTTAGAAGTATCTACTAAAGCCCCTTCCTAACAGAAACCAGGCCTGAGCTGTTAGAGGAGACAGTCCAGCATTTCATCCCTGAGGATGGTACTGATGAGGAATGGTTAATTGCAAT
The DNA here is from genome assembly GCA_013401135.1 of Cettia cetti. Taxonomy (NCBI): domain Eukaryota; kingdom Metazoa; phylum Chordata; class Aves; order Passeriformes; family Sylviidae; genus Cettia; species Cettia cetti. Next base: position 23,305 of record VZUI01044143.1, read on the forward strand.
GTTGCTGTAGCTGTGTTTTAACACACACTCATAAAAATTATTAGGAGGGTTTGTGGCCTTTGATCTTGCTAAAAAGACATGTCTAAGATCCATGTTTTTTTCTAAAACGGCTCTTAGAATGAATCAGGTGTCTGCATTTGACCCAATTCTACTCACTGTTCCCAAAAGAGCAGCGCTGTCTCTGAGTCCTGACCAGCAGATGAACCCAGTGCTGAGGCTCCATGGATCCACCTCCTACAGCACTGTCTATTCAAGCATGACCTCCAGAGGCTCATGTCCCCATCCATATTTCATACTCCGCAGATGTTTTTCCCCCCTCACTTTTGCTGCCTGGATTTAATGTACCACTGGTCTCTGTACAACCCCCACTTGAATATATCTTACTTTTTGTTATAAGCAAGCAACAAGGTGAAAAGCAAAACTGAAAGGCCTGACAGTCCCAGCTTCCCACTAACAAACTCCCTTGTTTATGTCAAAAAACCAGGGGCTATAAGTGACAGAAAGCAGCAGAGAGTGGAGAGTGCACAGAATCATTTAAAAGGCAGCAGTGACATGAGAGCCTTCAGAAGGCCAGAGCTGACGTTTGTCAGGCTGGGAGGGTGGGATTGCATTAAGCTACATTTCATTAAGAAAAATACTCAGAAACTATTAAGGGGTCCCATGTGGCTGCTTCAGCACATTTAATTTAATGTCCTTCCTCTCCAGTGACCAATCCACCCCCCACCTTCTTACAAACGACGACTTGTGGGTCTTAACCTAACAAGTGAAGATATGTTTGACCCATTAGTTACCCTATTTAAAGGCTTTTGTTAACCTTTAGTACAGAGCTCAAGCCATGGTTTTACACTGAGGCTCCAGATCACAGAGGCAGATGGTGCCATAAAAACCCACCTCCCCCTACCCTATTTATCCAACTTCTGTTCTGTAGCTGACGTTCATTCTTTATGCACTATTTTCTAGGCACCGTTATCCCCCCAGACCTGGAGAAGTGGATATTTGAAACGCTGGGCATGGGGAATGCCCTGGTCAGTGTGTGTGTTTGAAGCTGCTGCTCATGGCCTATTTCTTGGGAATAATGTCCCAAACATCAAAACCCACACTCCAAATGTAAAAGCCTCTTGAATATGTAATATATTCAACTCCACTAATAAATGGGGAATCAGAAATGAAGTAATGGCAGAAAGTATTTTCTCTTGATACTACAGTGCCTATGTCTGTTTTAATTTTTTAAGCTTCCTATTCTCATTGCCCTGATCCAGTTTCCCCACCCAATATATGTATTTTTCCCTTCCAGAAAGAACTGCAGGAAAGATAATGAATCATGACTCTGTTGGCTACAGAAGAGGATTTCCTAGTAAGCTGCAAAGTTCACAAGCTTCAAAATTCATCTCTTAGACTCAAAAATGACCCAAAAATAAAGCCTGCAGACTTAAGGAATGGAGAAAAACAACCCAAACACAAGGAAGTCTCTCTTTTACATTGCTTTTCTAAAAGAAACTGGAATGCTAAAGAGAGGAAAAAAGCCTGCAAACCTCAAGCACTCAGTACTGAGGAACTGTGAAGAGGCAGCAAACACTTGCATTAATAATAATAATTAATTAATAATCTTGTTAGGTATCCTGTCTCATAGTCAGTGAGCAAAATCCTTACAGAAAAGGTTTCTAAAGTCTGGTTTGTTTAATTTTCAGAAGGCAAAGAGGAAGATTAGTATTGTGACTTGCTGGTAAAACACCTAAATTACAGAGCAATCTTAATTTCATTGCCACTTAGGATCAGCAGAACATCACTTCTCCCTTTGTGCTGTGGTTTCAAAGCCCAGAGCATGGTGAGTGTCTGATAAGGGGCTGGAAACAAGCTCCTGGCCCAGCAGAGTCTCACTAGCTGAGCTCTAATACCATGACATGTACAGCAATGAGCTTTTATTGATTTTGCATTTGGACCTGCGTCAAACACTCAGGCCATCTCTCTACAGGAAAAAAGAAAAAAAAAGATGTGGGAATGTAGGAAGGACAACTCGGCACTAGACATAAGTAACTGAACAAACAGCATTTCAAGTCTTCAAAATAAATTGAGTTCTTTACCTAAAAACATGGAAAGAACTATAAAAAACCAAAATATTCAGAACTAAGAGAAGGTATTGATATTGAAACAGAGAAGAAGCTACTGAAAAGAGACATTGGCTCAAATTTTCAGTTGAATCTGTTCCAAGAAACAATCTTCCTTTGACCACTCTCTGTACCCACAGTCAGTTCTGCAGGGCTGTGGGTATGCACTCATCTGCTCTGGTCGTTTCTCATGGAATACCTAGCTCAGCCAACACAAGGAATCCATCCTGTGAGCATCCTTCCACCCCTCCCACCACAGGCACGCCCTGGGGGACAGGCAGCACGGCCTATCCAAGTGTCCTGGGGGAAATGGGGACTACACAAATTCCCTCTGAGACTCCAAACAGAGCCTGAAGGGAAAGCCTCCACTCTTTCACCGGTCAGGTCACACATCCTGCAGAGACCTGGGAGTGCCACTGCCCAAAATCTCTGTGGTCAGACTGCCCAACCAACAGCCCACAGACTGCAAGCAATGCCAGCAGCGAATGCAATCTGTGCCAGGCCTGCAGTGTGCCCTTGGCTGTGTCCCAGATTGTGGAATAACCCTCTCCGTGGGTTATCCAGGGACCATGGGCAGCTAGGACCAAGCTGCTGCCCACAGCAGCTCAGGCAGAGCTGATGTAACCACACAGCCTCAAGCAAAGCAGAATTTCCTGTGAATCTAGACCAGGCTCCAGCCTGAGCACTCAAGTCCCAGACTGTCAGTCTAAGAGTCTTCTCCACAGCACAAGAATCAGTGGTGATTGCCTCAGCTGAAAAACACAACAGCTCATCATGGTAAGGCACTCTGTGGAAACCCCTCACTTCGGACAATTACCAGGCAGCAAAATGTCCACAGCTGGGCAGACACTCTCATGGATCCTGCTCATGCCATGATAGCCAGCAGCCCTGCATTCCCCGTGGCTTCCCCAGAGCTGCAGGGTTTGCAGGGCCAGCCTGGATCCCACGGATGCAGGCACAGCTGGGGCAGGTGCAGAGCAAAGGCAGAGTGCTCCTCTGGAAGGCTCAGAGCCAGGCAGAGATTAATTCCCCACAAGGACAGCGCAATCAGCAGCAGAGGTATCATCATCCCTGCCTCTTTTCTGAACACCATTTATAAAATCCAGGGCAAGGTATTTAACAGTTCCTGGGCTCAAAGGGCCATAAGGTTTGCAGTGAAACTGGAATGACAAGCAATGCTGCCTGGGGCTGTGATTTACCTGACTGCTGCTGGCACTGGGCAAGTGACCCAAACTGTAGTGTGTGCTTCACTGCACAGGGAGGTGGGAAGTACAAAGGTCTGAAACAGGTCATATTCAGCATCTGGGTTTTTCAAGAGTCATCATTTTCAGATTTTACCTTTTCTATGAAAGCAATCTTTCTCACCCTTTTTGCTATATGGTTTTTCAGTTCACATGAACTTGTGAGGGGAAATTCAATAATTTGTGAAGCAGTAATGTATAGACAACATGCTCTAGGCTACTATTAGGTTATTAACAGAGCAAAAATTGCTGCAGATTAGAGTACATAAGCATGCTGCCTAATTGCAAAGCAAAATGTCTATCACACTATGTGGCAGTTGAAGTGAAATACGTGTCCTGAAATCTTGGTTTTCTTTGCATCACTTATCAGCTTGGTGAAGTGTCATGATAATCCACAGAAGGAGTCATGCAACAGTGGGGAAATGCAGTGAGAAGGTTTTAAAGAAAAGGTAACACACTAATACCATAATCCTACTTCTATTCTGTCAGGTAAGCTGGATTCTTGGAGCCTCTGGAAAGGTGTTCTCTGCTAAGCAAGTATTTGACATTTCCTCTGGCCCACAAAAATTAAGAACAAAATAAAAGAGATGGACTCAAATCACAACAGATGAAGTTCACCAGAACTGTGTTTAAAGACCCTGAAGAGACCCTTAACAAGACAGATTCAACTGCACCTAAAACTATTGAATTACTAATTTTTCCAGGCAGTCCATAAACTGAGCAGATTTTCCCCCCACCTTCTCTAGTAACCTTTTCCAGTGCCTAAGTTGACCACTTTTTCTAATACAAGTGCAAGCTCCTTGGCTGAAATTTAGGACCATTAATTCTCAGGTCATGTTCCCCAGGTACTAGAACATGCAGCACCAGCCCCTCAGAGTAGCAGCAGAAGGTGCAATGATTGAGCTGACAGCTGCTGTTGTCAGCGGATGGTCTGCATCTACCGCTCCTCCTTAATCCCAGCCCTTGCCTGTTTGTCTCCTCCTTGAGTGGGATGACAAGTTTAAACAGAGGCAGTCATTAATTACATGGTTAGAAGCTAGCTCAACACAGGAGCTAAAATAATCAAGACTTTTCAGCACTGCTACAGCACAAATGATGCACTGCCCCCTTCAGAACTGTCTCCTGCCCAAATGTTCCTTCTCTTTGTCTCTGCAACCCTGAGCAGGGTTAGGAGGGCCCAGGACAGGTTTAGGCACAGGAGCTCTGACAGTGGGCTGATCACCTCTTTACCCTGGGCCCTCACCAGACTGGTGCACAACTCCTCACAATTGTTCCACACAAGGGACAGGCAGCAGTGGAATGCAGATTTCCCTGTTCTTCTTCAATAACCTGGAGTAGCTTCAGCTCATCCTAACTACCCTGCTCACAGGAGTTACAGATCCTCCTCCCTGGCCAGAACTCCTAGAGCATGGATATTCAACACAGCTGCCCCAGAGCAGAGTGTGTCAAACGACAGAAGGTGGCTCTGCTGGATTCCCCTTCTCACAGTCACCCCCATCCCTCCCTGCAAAGCAGCTTCTGGGGCAAGGCCTCCAAAGAGGCTTCCCAAAGGAGCACACAACAACAGGTAGTGCCTTGGGAAGGCTGAGCTGGAACAGAGACTGGGCAGAGCTGGAGAATAAAGTAGGTATTTATTAAAAGGCCTTAAAGGATACACCTTGGGCAGGACAAGAGCCTGGTCAGGGCTACACCCAAGGAGGACCCAAAATGGTCACAAAATGGACAAACAGTCACGAGGTCTCACACTTTGATCAGTTTTGGTCCATTTGCATATTGGGGTTTAATTGTCCAGTTACAGCTTTGGGTTGTGAGGTCCGATTTTTCTTGTTTTCTCTCTTCAGCCCACTGTTGTTTGTGCTTTTGGCCCTGAAAACTTGTAACCATTGTCTTTGGTCCTCATCAGGAAAAGGATTTGTTTTGCCTCCCTATTTTGTGAAGAGAGCTGACTGACACTGAATGTGAGTCTCAGAACTGCACCCCTGGGCAGCACAGAATCCAAAAAACATGAAAGATAAAACTTAAGGCATCACAGGTACGTTGACTGCTGTCAAGAAAGTCCAGGTAATGGAGTATTGCTCATTTAATGCTGCAAGAACCTGTGGGGACAGAAATTCAACGTGCTGTGCTGCCCTGGCTGTAGCTGGGGGACGTGGCACTGTGGGAATTGGACAGCTGAAAAGAATGAACTGAATCTGCTGCCCCTGCATGGGTGGGAAATGCCAGGATGGCATGTAACACAGCACTGGCTCTGCTGAAGCAAGCAGGGTCCCTGCAGAAGCACAAATGCAGGTCAGTGATTAATTTCTCCATGTGCCAGGGCCCAAGTGCTGAAGACAAAATTCTTCTGCTTTTGCTGTTTCTCTGGGCACAGCATTGCAGATGTGGTTAGTGCCACTCCTAAACTCTCCAGCTGGGACAACTAAAAGAACTGCAGCAATGGTCACAGAGCTGCTGGGCAGAGAGCACTTTGTCACATCTTGTCACACCTTGCCAGCCCTGGGGCAGCCTGACCATCTGTTCCTGGGAGCAGCCACTCTGCTGATGGGCTGGGATTTTCTGGAGTGGGGTTTCTAAGCTGGTCTGTCCTGGTTTGCCCATGGAGACAACGCTTACACTCAGGCCCCTGGGGATTATTTTCTGTTTCAGTCCTTGTTTCCTCACCTTGCAGCCTCACAGAAGTTAGCAGGATAACTAACTAGCTCTGCTGTGCACAAAAGCTCTGAATGTTAATTCCACAAAGTATCTGTTTCCTACACAGGAAATCTAACAAGTAGGCTGCCCTCTATACTTTCTCTTTTGTCAAGCATATGGGCTCCCACATTATGCATGCAGGCTTTGTATAGCTGCATGTTTCTCACACATAAATACTCATGAAGGAGAGACAGTCCATGCATCTTTATTCTGCAATTCAAATTATGCCTCATTTTTATCAGTGGAAATCCACTGTGGTTTAGTGAAGGCAGCAGCTACTCTATTACATCATGCAAGACTAAAATGCTGCCCTGGAATATCAGTATCTCTACATTCTGTATTTTTCTAACAAAAGGAATCCATTAAAAAGTCACACGGTGATGACAATTAAAGCTTCTCTCAGCAGTAGATTACAAGGACACAAGTCAGCTCCCCAGCCATGGAAAGTGCTTCATTTGTCTCAATCATATGGCTATATTACCACTCTCAATATATGCCAGCATGGTCTCTATGTCTAGATGCATTGAAAACATAAAAAACCACTTCATTTTGAATTTTAAAAATAATGGTTATGTCTAATAATGTTTTAGAGTCAATATCACGTGGTAGCAGCTCTACTGCTCAATAGGTAAATGATTTCTGTCTGCATTTACAGTGATATGGATTTATCACTTCAAAAGTATATAAATATATTTCCTAAAATGGTGAGATTTTTCAAGCAGCTCTTCAAAGATGGCTTTGTGAACGACTGTTTGTTTTTAACATTGAAATTTTTAGAGAAGTTAAAAAAATTTCCAGCTCCTATTGATCTTGAAAGTGCTATAGCCTGAACACACATGAAGGTGCCCTACAAAACAACTGCATCTTTGATTTTTTGGCACAAGAAAGGGGAAAATTACAAGAATGGAATTCTAGGTAAGAGAAGGTGGCTTTCACTCATCAGTCAAGTAGGTAACACCATAAAGCTTGTCTCATCAGCTGTAGGTGTGCCAGCCCTGTGGGGTAGCACTCATTTCACCAGTGTAAAACAGTAATGGGCTGACATAATGTATTTAAAATCCCAGCTGCAATTGGCGACCACCCAAAGAGCACATCCCAGCAGTGATGCTTTGCATCTTGTTTTATTCTTTGCAGAACTCTTCTTGTTTTCTTTGTATCATGATGAACAGTAATTAGAGTTTTCTCTCCATTTTCCTGAATTTCTTTCAAAATTCCAGTCAGGTCTTGGTGTTTAATTAATTGCTTTACAAAGGTTCATCCCAATAAGTGTAGGTGATAATCTGTGAGATACTGTTTTGTTGGGCTTTATCTACTGGTGGGGTACAACTGGTGCCAAATATAAAAATTCACACCCGAAAATCTTAACAGAATTACAAATACAAAAATCAATGATTCTTAACAGGCAAAGCTACATTGTCATCATCTTTTTTTACAAAAACACTAGCAGTTCTTAAACATACATAGCCTTGACCAATATATACAAGCACAGTCTTTTGACTAATATCTGGATGAATCTCAAAGTGGCAAACGCCTTGCTCAGTGTCAAGACATATGTCCGACTTTTTCAAACCAGTGTTTTACCTGGAGAGTGCCCTGGCCCCTGCAGGGAGCTGGGGCATCACTGGGGGCATCACAAAGAGCCTGTGAGGTCACCCTCCTCCCCAAATGTGGAGCTGAAGGAACGCAGAGGGCGCAGCTTCACAGCTCAGCCCACGGAACGGTAATGTGACAGATGGCAAAAAACTGCAGGACAGTCACGAGTGCCATGTGGTGTACAGAAGGGGAGAGGGAGAGGATAAAAAATCCCACAATTAAACAACACTCCTTTAGAGCTCATACACTTACCTAAACCATGTCAGATGAGGAAAGACGTGCAGGTCAGAAGACATCAACGAAACATGGAAAAAGAAAAAAAAGAGGGAGCAAATTAGTTGCAGTTCCCCTTGGCTTGATGATAGGAGCTAAGAGTGCCCCACAAAATCAGACTCAGCCTTTATTAGAGTGAGCAAAGTTTAACAAAAAATGTCTCCTCCTGTGCTGCCTTTTTGCTGTGTGTTGGTTTAGCAGTAGCATGATGCATGCAGATGAAAAAGCAGAGAATTAAGACCAAATCCTCAGTGCACTCTGGATGGAACACAACTCTACCTGCAAGGCTCTCAGAGACTCCCCACCTACAGCTGTTTGTGACACAACACAGATGCTTTGGGCACACAAAGGCTTGACTTTCCCTTCAGATCTCACTGACTTTGGTTAAGCAGTTTTAGGAACTTGATTTCTATTGAGTCCATTAATTTTTAGCTGTGCTGAGTCTGGAGCAAATTGCAAGAGCAGACAATCATCAGGGAAAAAAAATTGCTTTAGGAGAAAAGGAAAATAAAAGACAGGAATGTAAGTAATTTTCAAAAAAATCTTTCTTTTGCACTGTTGGGCTTATTTTTCCTTATTGAGGCTCCTGTTACAATGATATTTATTTGATACAATATAACTTTATTCCTTCACTCCATTGCATGACAGAAATCTTCATTCTAAACGAAGATTTTGTATGAGAGCAGTCAGCTCTCACTTCCACTAGTCACAGTAACTCACAACCTACATTTCTGTTGCAAATGACATCAGCAGGTAATAGGATATGCTTTATTAACCTTGACTACAAACATTTAACAACAATTTTCAGTTTCTACTTTCTTTCCTTAAATCATGGATGGACACTTCCAACAACAAATGACAATACCATTGCTCCCCAATGTCTTCTTTCACAGAGTCTTTCATTTTTGTCTTCTGATTCCTGCCAAAGCTTACTGTGGTTTCATCTTGAGGCTTGTCATTGCTTTTATACAAAACTTCCTCATAACCTCGCTGTCAGATCAAACTAATTTATCCTCACTAAAAAAATTGTCATTACCTCTCAGGGCATTCCTTCAGCACTTTTGTGAGCAGAAGAGGAACATCAGTTTTATATTTTGTCCATTCTCAGAGCTGGGGCAGCAGCTGATGGAATTACGAGCAAAATCCAAAACAAACAATGGAAAGTAAACCCTTTGCAGTACAGAAATATAATCACCTAGAGAAAGCTCTGCCTGGACAGGCACACTGATGGCAGACTGGGCAAACTCAAAGAAAACCCACTGAGAATTACTAAGTATAGTAGGAGCTGCATCTAGGTCAGGCAATTTCTGGTCTTTCCCCAGGGGAAGGAGGATACACCCTTGCCTTGTTTCAGTTATCTGTAGCTCTCTTTCTGAGCAGCACTGAAGACATTGTGTTAAGGTGGGCCTTTATTCTGACCCAGGACAGTGATATCCTGGCATTCAAAGGCTGAAGCCTGGCTGTTCTCCAGGCTCTGTGTGGCTAGAAATCAGGGCAGGGGCTCATAAGGACAAAAGGTGCTAAGGAAGAGAAAATGGGAAAAAAAAAAAAAAAAAAAAAAAAAAAAAAAAAAAAAAAAAAAAAAAAAAAGATTAGGGAGGGGAGTAGAACAGCTCCCCTTACTCCATGAGATTAATCAGAAAAAAAAGTGCAACCAAACAATCAATCCAAAAGCAACTAAATAAACTCTCTGCACATTTGGCTTAATCAGTAATATTTAAATTTTGAAGGACAGATAATCCAGAACCCAAAGTAGGAAGCTTTCTTTATGTAACCACAACAATGAGGACTGGAGCCATGGGTCAAGTTGAGCTCAGGCTGCCTGAGGAGCAGGAGCAAAACCTCAGTGCTCCATCCCACAGCCCCAGCACTGGCCAGGGAAGGGCACTGCCTTCCCAAACCAGCCTTTCTGCAGAACACAGACTATGTCCTCTGGGGCCAGAGGTTTAAAATCAGCCAAGCAATTCATGACCCTCTACTCCCCAGTGTGAAGGGCTCCCTTCCCTCATCACCACAAACATCATTCCCTGTCACCCTGTGTTGGCTAAACCAGTACTTTCTTCGCATTTTTCCTCATTTTAACGTAATTTACAAATGAACAACTGTTCATGTTCAGGCTAGGCTAGGCAAAGTGCAGGTGCTCCTTCAGCATTGCCTGGTCTTTATTAGCAATAACATTTTAGTCACTGTATGGTTCTGCTGACATAATTCAGCCCCCATCCAGGGCTCCAGACCCACTGCCTCGTTAATGAGGATAAATGTACCTTTATCTTTACAAGAGAGGGCTTTGCAGGATTTGAGCTGCAGAGATATAAAGAAGAAGAGCTGCTGCTGGCTGCCTTCTGCAGGGTATTAGAGACACCTACATACAGTCCCACAGCCAGACAGTAACAGGAATTAAGACTGGACTCGTGTGGCATTGCCAGGGAAATCATGCCAGCTCTCCAAGGCTGACAGATGCAGCACGAGCAGCAAGGGAGCAAAAGAGGAGACAAAGCTATTGGTAAGATGAAGAGAGAACAAAATTAAACATCTACTACATGAATTTTTCCTAGCTTAGAATCTGACTAATATTTACACCATAGCACAAAACTAACACAATATGATTTAAACTCCATTTAAATCTCTCTCTTGTTTTTAAAATCCTAATTCCCACTTCCATGAGGACAAATGAGTCCTCACACACCGATCAGGCATCAGCCAACTACAATACAAGGGAACAAAGCCCTCTACTACAAGGAATTTCCTATGGAAAATAAATAAAAAAGGCAATGTTTTCTGACAGCAGAATTCCTCATTTCAGCCTTTAAGCAGGGTTTTAGTTCAAAGCCTTGGGCACAGAGTGCCAGAGAAAAACAGCTCAAATAATTTTGTAGCTCAGACTCATCACTTGGCCTTTCTACTAATGACACAAAAAAGTGTCCCCTCTTTTTTGGAGATATTGAAAAAGCTGCATGGGCAGGGATGAGCAGAGCTCATCACAGGAAAGGCTCTGGGTCAGATCTCACATGGCCTTGGGTGCAGATGCACAACTTTGTGCAAGGCCAGCTGGCAGAGGGACCTGCTGGGACTTTATCCCAGCAGCCCTCGTGCAAACTGAAAAGAAGATGAAAGCCAATTCCGTTCAAAACACATTTTTCAAAAGCCTTGATGACTTTCACTGCTCTCTAGAATAAGCTAGCATTTCACTGAAATAAAACCACATGGTAAATGCTACGGGTTTTTTTTTTTTTTTTTTTTTTTCAGATTAGTCATAAAAAGGTTTGTGTGGAATAAAATTAGACTGATTCCTCTTAACTGTCACTAAAGATTTTTCTGTTTCTGTATGAACTGGGCTGATTTTATATTGGACATTGGTGAAACTACAGTTTTCTCCCCTATACAGGTTTAAAAAGCATTCAGTATTCTGCTTTAGGAGCTCCCCTATTTAGTGAACTGTAAAAACAGTGATGTCTCCATAAAAGTTGGCTTTTCAGGCAGTAAAAGTGATATCTTTATACTGGAATATTTGTTTTACTAAACACTGAATAGTAGTTTTCAGAACTGAGAAGAAAATCTAAGGATTCATCACAACTAAGTGACACACCAGCTATTCCATACAGCCTTTGAAATCAACAGACAGTTTTGGGGCACTGGAATTTAATTTGTTTTCCTCAGACAAAGCAAGCATGGATATAAACCTGCTCTTACTGAAATCTGTAGCTCTGATTCAGTGACAGCAGAATTAGATCAACATCCTGCACTTTCTGGGATCCCACCTGTCTTCAGTGCAGCACTGTTTTTGAAAAGCAGGACAGAGCATGGTTCTGAAAGGGTTACTTCATTACAGAGGTGTTTGCTTTACAAACCAAAACACATTAAGCGCTATTTTAACCAACTTTTCCTGTAAAGTGGTTTTCTTCCTTTCATTTGTATGAAGGAAATAGGGTTTGTTATGTTTTTTTAATGAGAAAGGGAGACCCAAAGGTTTGCTTTGACTGAAAAGTGGCACAGAGAGGCAAATGCATCCCTGTGAAGTTGAGAATGTGCTGGATCATGAAGCACAAGGGTTTCCAGACCCCTGTGCTGTGGTACAGCTATAGCACCGTTTCACATCCTGGGCCTCTTCTGATCTTTGATTGCAGGAATCTGAAAGCAGGAACTGGCTGTTACCATATGATGCTCAGCAGAAAAAAACCCCCACTCTTATTTATGCCCCTTTGTTCCACCAGATTACAGTGATTTTGCAGATTTCCCTCAGTATTTCTTCTCAGAATCTCTCTGACTACAGCAGCAGACTTGATTTGGCAGAGCCAGAGTGAACAAACACTTTAGGAACCAAAATGTTGCCTTGTTTCAGAGAATTTGTCACTGCCCATGAAATCATAATGTTAGCTCAAGGGCAGGTAAAGCTGGGTGTTATACATGTTCTTTTCTAGTTTCCAAACTGGAATGGGTGAAGCTGAGCTCCCAGCAGAGGTTCTGGGCTGTCTGCTCACACCACCTCACCTGTCACCAGCACTTTAAAAGCTCAGCATGGCCACTCCTCATGCCAGCCAAATGCCCTCCCCTCTGAGCTGCCTGTGCCATACCTGCCAATGAACAACAGAAACAAAACCCACTGGGGGACAAAAACCCCAATTAACCTGCTCAAGAAATGATGATCTATTTGCTCTTCTCTACTCCATGGTAGTAATGGCTTACAAATTACCTGCACAGCAAGTACACGTGTGTGGCATCTTGGCACAATTGTCAGAACAAAGAAATCAGTGCTGAGTGTCTTCCCCACTAATGGCTTGTCCAGTTAGTCACAGCTCTCACTTCTCACAGCTGCAAGGCAGCTCAAACCCCAGCTTGGTTTCTTCCCCAACCCTATGAACTGCATTAAAATAAAGTTTTTCTTTTTTTATGTTTGACAACTTCAAAAGAAAGAAAAGTCCTAATTGACAAGAGGCATCAGCTCCTGAAAAGCATTTTCCCTGTGATTACAAAAACATTTCCAAAGTCTTACATTTCTAGAGGCTTTCAAAAAGTTTGCTTGAGTTTTCCTCCCTGGCCTCAGTCTTCACAGTACAAACTCTTTTGCTTATGAAACCTGTATTCAGACACAGACATCCAGAGATAAAGAAGCATAGAAGGTTTAGAGGTCAGTAGGTATGGAAATCTAAACTTCCATATCCTGATACTTGCACTCAGGTCTAAAACTTGGAGAGGGGGAATAGACTTAACATTGTCAGTGCACAACTTCCTCAGGTTCTCCTAGGCTGCACTCTCATCTGTGCTTAGGAATTAGAGAAACACCAGACAGTCACAAGTCCTCTGGTATCTTACCAGAGTGAGAACCAGGAATTTTATCACTTGTATTAAAAAAGTAAACATTCTGCCCCCTTTGCTTTCTACTGCTTCCCTCAATAAACTACTGCAGCCCTGACACAGGAGAAGTCTTTCCCCAGCACACACTTCCCTGGTAAAAACAAAAATTCACAGGACTGCTGTGACATGATTATCCTGTTCACTTGATCCTGCAGCAGAGGAGGGTCCAGTGGCCAGATCACACCATCCCAAGCTGCAGTATGCCAAAGCAGCTCACTGCTCTGGTGTCTCAAATCCCACCAGAAATCTGCACTGTTATGAGCATGGCTGCTTCACTCCTGACACTTACGATGTCAGGAGGGGAGAAGAGTGAGTTAAAAACCAAAATCCTCTTGGGAGTCACTCAACTCACAGGAGCACAGGAGACATCACTGCTGGTAGAGCCAGGAGAATTTGGAAGCTTGAGGGACCAGTGATCACAACACACTGAAGGAACAGGCAGGACAGTTCAGCTGAAGTCAGTATCTGAAGTCAGGTCTGTAGGGGTTGCCTGTAAAAATGACTGAACTGCAGTCTCAAGGAAGTTTTCTGTTCAGAACTGAGCATAGCCCTGAATAATTTTGGAGTGTACATCAGCTCTGCCAAGGGAGAAGGACAGGACAGAAACGTTCAAGCAAAGGTGAAAACACCAAGGATCTGTGCTAGTTTGGAGTTAATTTTTCCATAGCGATTTGTGTGGCACTGTGTTCTGCATTTGTGCTGAAAACTGTTGACAATCCAGGGATGTTTTTGTAATTGCTGAGCAGTGCTTAGACACAGTCAAGGCCTGTTCTGTTGTTCCTCACCCCACCAGAGAGGAGACTGGGGGTGCACAAGGAGTCAGGAGAGGACACAGCAGGACAGCTGATCCAAGGGCTATCCCACACCATATGGCATCGTGCTCAGTATAGAGGAGAAATGCTGTGGGATGGCATTTGTCTTCCCAAGTCACTGTCACATGTGGTGAAGCCCTGCCCTCCTGGAGATGGCTGAACTCCTGCCTGCTGATAAGGGGTGAGTGTATTCCTTGTTTTGCCTTGCTTGTGCGTGTGGCTTTTGCCTCACCTATTGAACTGTCTTCACCTCAACCCGTGAGTTGCTCACTTCAGATCCTCTCCCCCATCAGAGGGGAGTGAGTGAGCACCCGTGTGGGGCTCAGCTGCTGCTGGGGTTAAACCACAACAGGGCCCTTGTGGGATGAGGCACAGCTGTGGGGAAACAGCCCCTCAGGAATAATCCACAAAGACACCAATACCTGCAGTACAGCTAAGGCAAGAAAACAGACACATAAGCAAACCAACACATGGACACCTGGGAACAAGAGAAAACCCCATTCCTTCTTTCATGTGCATATAAAGAAGTCTAAGCAGCTCTCAGACCTTCTGTGAATGCACTCCTGCCTGGGTGGCAGGAGCAGCACAGTTATGTAAGGTACACGTGGTTTTCACATTCCAAACAATACTTTTATGCCAAAGTGATATATAGGCCAGCTACTGTCAGAACTGAAAATGCTGCTCATGAAGGTATTGTCCTGTGCATCAGCAACAAAAGGAATAAAACAATCTTACAATAATTTTCCTAGTGCTGGGAAAAAAAACCCCAAACAACCCAGCTAACTGTTCTCTGCACCATGATAAACTCATTTTGATTCATACTGATAGAGTGAAATATAGCATGCCTCCAATTAAACTTACTGCAAGCTTAAGGAACACCTCTCTTATCCTTCAGCCAACAGTGACAAATAGAGTACTCAGAGGTCCACATCTGCATCTCAGCCCTCTTACTTCAGTAAACTTTTCTCAGAAGACATCAATGGTTATGGAAGCCCATCTTTGCCTGTTGGAGTATAATTTTAACGCCTCCTAAAATTTACAAAGGCACTTCCACCAGCCTGCCTAAACCATCCCAAGCCCAGTTGTTCAGTACAGAAGCTTGCCAACTGTCTGTAAAGAGCAGCACATCTTTATGTTACTGCATAAACAAAGCGACATCAATTTTTTTGAACATGGGTACGAGTCACTAGATTTTATTTCAGCAGGGCTCAAAGCAGCAGCAAAATGACAGCTGCCATCTCTGTTGTGAAAAAGCACTCCAAGAGAAAAATGATGCCTTGGTTTCAGGCACTGTAGGTGTACACAGCACCCGTTTCCTTCTCAGCAATCCAACCCTTTCAGGTTCTGTTAGGATAAGTCTAAGCACTCTCCCCTGTACAAGCAAAAAAGGATTTCGATTTGGAGGTGCAGTTTGCTGCAAGATCAGGCCGTAGGCAGAGACGTCTTTGTGCAAAGAATAAATTTTCATTAACCCACTCTTGGGGTTTTGTTTGTTTGTTTAAGCCCGACATTTATTAGGTATGAAAAAGTATGTGTTTGTGCTGTAGGTGTACCAGTGGTGTAAGCAACTTCAAAACACACACAATTCCTTGACAACCGAAATGAGCAGAGAGGCATTTCACCCCCTGGGGTATCACTTGCTGAATTTAACTGCAGGAAGCTCCCATGTTTTGACCTTGCTTCCCAGCCCTTCAGGTTGCTGTCAGAGGGAAGCAAAGCTGTCCCCAGCCCAGGCTGCTGCAGGCATCCCTGCACACCCTCTCCATATGCCATTGTGGGACACAATCCATCCCCACACAGCTTTGGGTCCCAGCACACAGGAGAATTATCAGCAACTGGAGGCAACAGAATAAACTTTCTCCCAGGCGTGGGCATTTTTCCTAGGGAATCCTGATTGAATTTTCCTGTCCTTCTAGGAATGGCCTGAGATGGACACAGGGGAGCTATGCTGTGGCTGTAAAAATGGGAGAATTTTCCAGGTCCTGGCCACGGTGATGCTGGGTCTGCTCCCCGTGCTCTGCTCAGCAGCAGGGCTGAGGGGAGAGAGCTGGGCTGGAACAGAAATGAGGATTTCACCAGCCCCGAGACACACACAGCTTCCCTCCGTTTTCCCTCCTGACCAGCCAGAAAGTCAGACATTTAATATCCAGGCTCATTACTCGTCCTAATGAAATGTCAGCAGCAAACACACAGGTGTTTAAGTGCTGCTGGAATGCCTGCAGACGCCAGCAATCCCTCAGGCAGGGAATCATCCCAGTCAACAGCCTTAGAAAGGTCACAAAGGCAGCACAAGGTCCTAGGAGACCTCTGACCTTCATTTGCCTGGCTGAAGGAGCTTTAGTTCCTCCTCCTTTTGCTTTTTCCCAAGCCCCCGGTGCATTCTGTGCTCTCCTCAGCCCTCTCTGGCTGTGCAGCCTCTCAAGGGCTCTGCCGCCTCTTTCAAAACAAGTGCAAATGTGTGACCTAAGGGAGACCTGACCGGGACTCAACAAAGGCAACTTCCAAACAGCTCCACGGCCCCTGAATGGGGATGCAGCTCTGCCTCCTCCCTCTGCCGCTCTCCCCAGAGAGGCTGAGACATTCATCTGCATTACAAGCCCCGAGCTGGCTAAAAGCATCCTTCTTCCCAGAGCAGGGCAGGGGTGTGATTTACGACTGTGCTGGCAGTGGGTTGGGAGGCACAGAGCTGGCTGCAGGCAATGGAAGCCTACAGGAACTCGCTGACAGGAATCCAGTGGGAAAGGACGCACCAAAACCAGGAATAGAAAAAGGGCAAACAAAGAGGGCTTAATTCAGGCATGTTCCCTCCACTTGCAGCTTAAAAATCACAGATATAAGCACTGCTAAATATTCTACCTACTTCAGCTTTTTTTTCCCCGCAAATCTTGGGTTTTCTCACCACTACCCTAACAAACACTGAAATTAGATCATTTAACTTAAACTGATGTGTTCAGTATTACTGCAACACATGTAATGACAATTTCCACACAGCATTAAAAATATGTCACCTTCACTGTAGCATAGTGCAGGAACTGACATGACTTCTTATTTTGCTTGTCCATGGAAGGGAACTGGTACTTTCTTCGTTAAAGTATTTTGTCATTGGACGGAAATAATTACAAGTGGAATAATTCCAAGCCTTTCCTGAAAAAGGGAATGGGAGTAGGGAAAGGACAGAACTTCTGCACAGTTGTTTGTTTTTCTTCTGCTCTAAGTCACACACCTAAGAAAGCCCACAGGTATCTGGACAGCTGGAGGCTGCCATTGCAACTGTGCAACGTTGTTAGAAAGCAGGACAAAAAGGAAGGGAAAATAAAAAGAAACATTTTCAATAAAGCAGCCAAAGCCACAGGAGGTTTTTAGTTCTGGCATCAGCTGCAAGCACACAAGTATCTGGCAAGTCCCATCCTGTTCCTTGGTTGCTGCAAAATCCCTCCCCCTTTTGGCACAACTGGCAGCATTTGAGCAGAGCTCACCAGAAAGAATACAGCAGGGCACAGAAAGAGCTTGTTAACCTGCACAACCTAACTTGGCTCAAATAAATTCTCTGTAAAAACCACATTAAAATGTAACCACTAGCTGACAGATTTGTTGTTTACTTCAATAACACCTGCAGCTCTACCTTGGACTCTTAGAGAAAATACTATAGGCAAAGCAATGAATTTCAGTTTCTGCTCGTTTATGTCTGACTGAAAAATTCTCTAGTTGTCTTCAAAGTGTTTGAGCTCACCTAAAATGTGAGATGAGGAATCGCACTGGCTTATGAAACCAGCTGAGCTTTTTCCAAATAGAGGGAAGCCAATACCTATGAACTCACAAATCTCGTGCTCACTAGGCACAAAAATCAAGTGCTCATTTTGGAATAAGCACATAATAAAACCTGAAGAAAAAGAGTTTATTAAAGGACTGTGATACAAGGCATTTAAAAACATATATGTCAATAAACCCCCTTTTGGTTCATGTGGCTTTGGTTTTTTGTTCAAGTTTTTGCTTGGAATTTTTTTACCTCATTCATGGTACACAGTAAAGTAACCTGCTTCTTTCCATACAAAAACCTTCTCTGGGTCTACTTCAAGTTGTATTGCCTTTGGACTTCCCCTTTTCTTCACCCTCTTCTCCTACCAAAGAGCCTTGTGTCAAAGACACTGTGAAATCCTCACTGACACTTCCTACTTCTGCTTTCCCACAGCCAGAATAACACTGCTGCTGGTGGAGCCAGGATCTAGAGTAAAAAATCCCTGCCAAAATTGGACACACGGGATGAATGCTGAGGGATTGCTCCACACTCACGCCCACCTCAGAGTTCCTTGGTGCTCTGGAGGACAAACACTGCACTGTGCTCCTACCCACCTCTCCCCAGTGCAGACCATGGGGATGGGATCAGGAGCAGCACCCTGTCCTGGAATGGGCAGAGACCAGGATCTCAGAACACACCTTTGCTTTGCCCTCACTTGGTGCAGACACCAGGAAATTCAAGTACCTCTCCTGCAGCTCACACACCTGGGGTGCCCAGGTGCGAGCACTCTGCTCCAGCTGCCCAGCACACACAGAGGGTCTGCAGGCTGTGACACTGGTATTTATACAAACAAATAAATGAATTCTCACAGGCATGCAAACTGAAATCTATTTGTGCAACTGCTCAAAGAACAACTGAGGATTATAGTAAAACCACTCCTGTAATGCCAGGGCTTTCACTCACATGACCCCTATGACAACTTAATTAACAGTTTAGTTACTGGGGTCAGGTTCTTCTACTCTTTTCACAAAACCTACATCAGGACTGAGCCGTGTACATCGCTGCTGGGCACAGGATTTCCCAAGTAAATGGGGATGTCAGAACTGTTTTAAAATTCTCCCCTCCTCTCCTATTAATTCTCTCTACAACTCCTTTTTTCCCTTTTTAATTTTACCACCATAGTTGTTCACTGCCAGGCAGAAGTTGGCTCAGTAAATTATTCTCAGCTCAAAATACTAAGTTCTCAAATAAAAATGTGAGTAAATTCCACATCAGCCCTGAAATTCCCTCGAGTTTATGAGAGGTCAGGGCAGCAGCAGGCAAAGCAGGGAAGAAAAAGGTTTACACATTCCTGGCTAAGAATACTCTTTCCCTTCCTTCTTCCAGCCCCCAGAACTGAAAAATCTCTGTATTTCAGGAGCAGAGGTAGTGGAATAATTAGAAGTTGGTCAGTGATGAGAACTGCACTTTGAAAATCCAGTTTGGCCCTTCCTACTTCTTTTGGAAACAGGAGCACAAGGTGACAAAGGACAGTGAGCAGAAACACTGGGCAGTTAAGTTCCCAGACTATACTGCATAGTTAAGCCATCTCATATGCAAGCAAAGCACCAGAAATATGTTAATTGTATAAAGAGGAAGTTTTTGCTTCTCTAGTGAGCTGCTTTTCTTTTTTAATATCTGTATGAAGAGCATAACAAATTATCTGTTAACTCGGTTTGCTTTTATTTCAGATAGTCAAATAGTTCAACATATTCACCAATCTCTGACATGAAATGTGAATGCATTTTTACAGCAGAGAGTAGCAGGGGCTGTGTTGAGATGTGCAGACTGCATAGATACGCAAAGTTCATTTTTCAGGTCTGAGGTTTCACACTAATGAAGAAAACAGGAAGTGGTTACCTACAGCTGAAGCCAGCAGCAATCCCTTACAAGGTGAAAAGCTTGAGTGGAGAAAACGCAGATCTAAACCATGGCTTTGATCACCACCAGCTTCTTCCATAGCACTGTGCAAGCCATGTAATTTGGGAAGTCTTGCAGAGCTTGTGCCACAGCTCACCATTTATACAGCATCCAGCAAGACCCTACTACCATGTGCAGCTCCCCATCAAGCCAAGGAACAACCTCCTCAAAAATGCAGCTTGTGACTCACTGCTTTACAATAAATACCTTAGTGCCACAACTCCTGAGGTAGGGATGTGCTGCAGCACTCTTGGGCGACTCATGCTCTTCCCTCACTAAGATTTTGTTTCTTGGCCTGAGGCTGCCTGAGAGGGTTTCCTGTCTCTAACAGAGGTCTACCTTCTCCCTTCTCCCTTCTCCTTCTTCCTTTCTGTGGGTACCATGAGATCACTCTTGCTAAAGCAAAGCCTCATAGCTTCATAAAAACCTTTCCAAGAATATCTTTTCCCAGCATTTCACAAGTCCTCAGGCAAGCCCAATTCAGCTCTGCCACAAAACATCCACTTCGTGCCTCAGTAAATCCCAGCTGGACATCAGACGGCACCACACCTTTCATTCTGTGTATTTATTTATAACTTTGAAATTTAAAACCAATTTTCTCAGAGACTCACAATATGACTGAAAAAGCAGATCACGTGCAGTGGGAGAACTGCAGGGGAAGCAGATCCCTCGTGGTCTTGTTCCCTCTCTTAGCACCCATTAAGGGATTCATACTCATTTCCCTGGTAACACAATATTGACCTTGTTTCAACAAGGTCAAAAATTCCCTACACAGGCTTAGCCATTGCTTCCCATTCCAGTGTCTGCACCACTGTTCTCCCAGCTAATGGCATCTACTGAGCAGATTGAAACATCAGATCATGGGGTCATTTTGAAAGTTGGCTCACACATTTTAAGAGACAGACAAAGCTCAAAGATACCCAGTTTTGGCATGAGAACTGTGATAGGAACCGGAAATAGCACGTCCAGGAGCCAAAATTTATGTATTAGGGAAAAGAGAGTACAAAAATGCTGTTAACCCCATCTCTGCGCCCTGTTTCTTAATTCCTGTGGGAAAATTAGACTTTTTAAAGATACTAATGGTGATTTCTCTGCATTGGCAATTGGCACAACTCTTCAAACCTAAGGAGGGAAATAGTTATGGCCTGAATAAATAGGAAAGAAAGATTAGCAAAGAATTTCAGATGACATTTCTATCAATTCTAGCCAGCAGGTGCTGCTATGGCAATAGGAAGTTAAGAGTTACAAAAGCTTCATAAAAACAACTGCACCACATGAAGACAAAGAGACATCATGTGGATGCAGAAAAATGAACAATCAAAAATACAACTGTTACATGGAGAAGAAAACCATAAATATTTCAGCCCTATTATTATTGATACTGCATGCCACAGCTACATTCTGTTCTATATCATTACATTCTCACTGGTTAATTTCACAAATAACATCCTATTAACAACATGTTGACTTCAAAACATTGTTATCTCTTCTCTTTCCATTCTCTGATATCTGACACTGGAAATGTTCCAAGGACATTGGAAACATCAGGAACTAAATAATAAAATAGCTTCTTGCCCCACTCCAGTGTAAAAAGCAGCCCCAAAAATGCTGTAAGTAGAGGTGAGAAGGAGAAAGTCAGGAAGATTTTTAGATTATTTTTTAAAAGAAGAATTAACTGAATCATTGCTCAACATTTGTCCCACCCCCTTACTTCTGTAACCTCTCCTCTTTCTAAACCCTTCCAGTCCAGAGGGGAAACATAAGGGGCTTTCTAATCATGGAATATTTATGGACCTGGAGACCTGGGAGCCTTGAAAAGAAGGAAGATTCATGCATAATACAGGGACAGGACTTGCTGTATGAAAGGACAAATTTACCACACTGGCAAAATGAACTAAGAGGCATAAAACCCACTAGAAAAAAGGCCATGGTTCACGACTTATGAATACTGGACAAGAACCAAATGCCAGAACTAGTAACACTGGACAGAGTAATGACATTTCCTATTACAATTTATTAGCTGATAAATGATCAAGCTATTTAAATTAACCTTTTCCTACCAGCAGTTAACTGAGAAGTTCCCTCCCCTCTTAATTACAAGCGGATTAGTAAAAACTAAAAAGTAATTGCAAGTAATTTATACAATGGAGGAACCCTCAATTCTTCAGTATTGCAGACAACATAAAACAGCTCAATCAGCAGGCACTCCTCTCTACCTCTGAGTAATGATTTATACAGAACCTGATCCAGTGACTGCCAAAAAGCCAAAATAAAGGTGTTCAGACCATTCTTTTCTCTCCCTGAGTGGCTGTTTGCTCATTTCTGCTCATTCTTTATCAGCACAATTCCACTGTTATAATGAGAAGGTATAAATGTAATACTTTTCTTTTTTTTTAACTCCAGCAAATAAGAACATGACAAATTTCAAACAGAATAGGGGCTGTTGCAGATGTCAGGAGTGTGTCCTACAGCCAGACTGTAGAGCTGTGTCACAGGCCAAGCACATGAAAAAAGAGCAGATGTGAAGGTATCATGTCTTCCTTTAGCAATCTGAGAAACAGGGAAGGAAAACCTACTCCTCTGCAGAAAAGGATGACCTTCACACCCCAAACTCCTTTTGCCTGCTGATTGTGGAGGTCCAAAACGAAAAGGCTAAAGACTTACAATGACATAAATCCCCACATGACTATAATATATGCAAAAAGCCTCTTCACTCTGTGAATACAACCTGATGTCCTTCAACATTGCCTTAAAACAACCATTACGGTACACACGTCTTTTCCTAAGTAGTTTTCAACTTTTCCAGGGGTTTATGGGGAGGGTTTCTAGTAAACCTAGGTAAAGAAGCAGGTGTGGCATTCCACCTTTTCCAGTCTGCACAATTTCCTTAAGCAGCTGCAAAAGGACTTCTTGCCTTTTTTAAGGCATAGGCAAGCTTGTTCAAACTCACTTGGCCTGGGTCTTTCAGAGCCCCCTTAGAAACAGGCCATGATACACAGAGGAGCTGAGAAAGCAAAGGCTGACACAGCTCTTATGACAAGGTTTACCAGAGATTCATCACTGCAGATGCAAAGGGAAACTGCAGAGCCCCCAGTGTGGTTCCTTCCTTCAGAAGTCCTGGATTTCCAGGTTCTGCGGCAGCTCCAAAGGAGCAGGATGGGCTGCTCCCCATGGTTCCTGCCTGGTGCTGAGCTCCATGTGGCTTTACTAGAGGGCAAGGAGGTACAAAAAAATATTCATAAAACACCCTGTCACCAGCCCTGGGCAGAGGGAGCATACAGAGTGGGGTTTTTACTGCTTTGTTCTTGCTTTTTTTCCCAGCTCTGAAGCAGCACTGAGAATATGAAGAGAACGTTGTCATTTCAACTTTCTCTGAGAAATAAAATTAGAATGTGCCCTTCAACTCCCTTTGAAAAGCATCTGAGTTCAAGAAACTCTTTTATCAGGATTAGAGGTGAGGCTGAAAGCAAATGGTCTCTCTTAGCTGGTAAAAAAAAAAAAAAAAATATTGCATTCCATTTCTCAACCTCCCCACCCCCTGGGCCAAGTGTTTCATGCATATTTGACATGTTTTTCCATCTACACAGCAATACAGCATTTCTACCCACTTTCTTTCTTCTTTTAAGTGACTCAAGTGCACAGAGTTTCTTTCAGAAATATTTTTTTTTAATTGTACCTGAATAGTCTGGGATTTTTATCTTGACTTCACATGTTTTAATTTGTTAAAAAAGAAGAAAAAAGTAAGGCATATATTATGAACAAAAGCTGTTTGCAGTAAACTAGGAATGCTTTTGGGGTTGTTACTTCCTGTTTAGGATTGTCATTACTATTACAGTAAAACCTAGAGGTTTTTAAGCACGATCTGCCATTCTACCATGTCAGGACATGCACAAAGCAAAGGCTCATCCTGGCCCAAGGCATCTACAATACTTATAAAAATCCCAAAAAAACAGAAGGTGAGAGTGAACGGACACATGCTAGCAAGAAGAACACAGGAAGAGGGTGAAGCTGCTTGCCCAGTGCTCGAAGTCAGGGAAAGAGAGATGGAATAAAATGCAATGTGCATCACTCTGAACTTGTGCTGTGATTTCAAACAACCTTAATTGGAGTGCTATCCTTAATTGGGGATACAGTAGAAAAAGTTCCCCCTAACAAATCTGTAACACGATTAAAAATGCTTTTTAATACTTCTAATTACCCACAGATCAACTGTGGCAAATTTTTGCAGCATTTAATAGTTTCAATGCTTCTGATTTTTTGGGTGAAAGAGTATTTGGAAAAATTCAAGTAATTTAGACTCAAAAGAATTCCTTGACCTAAGAGAAGCAAATGTTGACTTCCAGATGCTTTTCCACTATTCAGAAAATGTATGCATTAATTATGAAAAACGTTGTATTTTTATTTTCCTTTTAAAAGTCAGAATGTTTGGGTTGTGCTTGCAGTGATTGATGTTGGTCAGTGAACTGCAGGTTAAAGTTACAGCATATGTGTGGTAACAACAGCAAACACTGATCTAAGTGCAATGAAAGCAACTGCAATAAATGCTTAGGAAAGGGTAAAGTAGGCAGGAAATGCTTGTTTGATAATTTTCACGGTGCTGTTTGTTTTCAAATTGTCATCCTCTTATTTTGCCTAAAGTTAAAAAAGTTAAATTCTCGCAGATTCAATGTAAGAATGTTTTCACTATCTTGTTTTGTTTTTCCCCTAAATAAATCTGTAATTTTCTATAATTTTTTTGTAGAAATTGACAGAAACACGGAAGTAACAAAGTGTTATTCGAGACCTGTTTAATCTTAACCAAGAGTGGTGGTCCTGAGGTTTCCAAGTGCCTGTGAATGCAGAGGTCACCCCCTTCTCCTCCTCAGCTACTCTTTTTACCCTCCATTGCCACAGGTAGTGTAACTGCCTAAAAATCACTGAGGAAAAAGCAGAACACTACATTTTAACACAAAGAAGGCAGCTGGAATTACTATTTTTCCTGCCCTTCCACCAAATTTTAGGATAAAAACTGACTGAAAGTATAACTCCATCTAACAGTGTAGTTTCCCACAGACATTCAAATGAAATGGTAATCCAGGACTGAAGAGACTAAGTACAGAAGTCAAAAAACAAATTATATCCCTTGAAAATGTATTCTCCAACTGTAGGAGAAGGGAATACAGGTGGTCTTGATGAGTCAGAGCTATATCAAATAGAGATAAGTGTGATAAAAGGGAGTGGGTTAGCTGGTGAGGGGAGCATCATCATGGAGGAGAAACCTTGAGATTCATGGATGGAAGAATCATAAAGGAGGATCCTGGGGAGAGAGAATCCCTGCTGTGAGGTCAGTCTGGGTGTGCAGTCAGAGCCTGTTGTTGGAACTGCAGTCACAGTCTAGCTGGGTAAAAGCTGCAGTCAGTCTGCACACCAATCCCTGCAGTCAGTGTCTGCACACCAATCCCTGCAGTCAGTCTGCACACCAATCCCTGCAGTCAGAGTCTGCACACCAATCCCTGCAGTCAGTGTCTGCACACCAATCCCTGCAGTCAGAGTCTGCACACCAATCCCTGCAGTCAGAGTCTGCACACCAATCCCTGCAGTCACAGCCTGCACACCAATCCCTGCAGTCACAGCCTGCACACCAATCCCTGCAGTCACAGCCTGCACACCAATCCCTGCAGTCA
>VZUI01044144.1:0-32353 GCA_013401135.1 Cettia cetti
ACTCTCTATTGAGGTAAAAAAAAAAAAAAAAAAAAAAAAGAAAAAAAAGAAATAAGTGTATGTTATAATCAAAAGAAGGTGTTATAAACAAGACCTAAGCCACAAATGCGTTCTCCATATGCAGACAGTATCAATATCCACCTTTCTAAACTGCTTAAAAATAGCCCTAATTGTTATGTATCTCCCACCCAGTACATGAAAGACCAAGAAAATACTAACCAAAATTCCAATACTGTGAAAAATAGTTAGAAAACTGTGATAAGGCTAAAAGGGTTTGGTGCTGCTACAGAGAGATATATATAAAACCAAACTTGCTTTTGTAAAAAGAAGGGGGGAGGGGGACAGAATCTGTACCTCATCTTTTCCTTTGCTTCTTCAAAACTTTCAGAGACAAAGTAAACCTCCTGGAAAGTTGTAATGAGACATTCTTGCTTGCAGGTGACCTTTGGATCAAAAGGCTTGACTTTGGCACTGTCAGAGAGTGAGTGCTGGTAATGTGTTATCATGGGTCAGAGGATCATCACCATCCAAAAAATCCAGGAGGAAGATGACATGTGATAAAGTGAATGAAAAGGATTTTGTGAGATGATTTTAATGCATTGCATCTTAAAATTTTTATCTGCAGATGAACACTGATTAAACTAACTAACTGACTGAATTATTCTGAGCAGTCATATTCTGCCAGTCTGGGTGAGAAAAGGGACTCCACAGACACTAGGTTTGTGTACAAACAAGAGCAATGTTTTCAGAATCTGGTTAAACCAACAAAGTTTTAATCTGAAAATACTTACCTGGACTATAACATCAAGAAATTCTACTTCATAAAAAGCAGGGGGAAACATAATAATAATAATAATGAGGCACAAAGAAAAGAGGCAAACAAGCAGTAGCCATTCTTACCTTGAGCTCACTAATCGAAGAGAGCAAGCCAGCTCCATAAACTCGTAGCTGCCCCTCTTGCTTGCACAAGCCAAACTCTACCGTGAAGAAGTAGCACTGAAACAGAGAAGGAAGTGAAACAATTCAGCCTTCATCAAAGATGCTGTGGTGAACTAGATGGGAGCATTTCTATTTATAGGTAGCACCAAATAGTTGCAAATATCAGATAGTTATCACTCAATTATCCTCAGATATTTGAAAAGGAAGAATGCCAGAATGGAAGGACGAAGAATCACAGGATTGCATGTCTCTCCTAAGAGATGCTATAGATCACCCAGCTGGGCTGGAAGATGCTAATGCCACTGCACACATTGAGGTGTAAACCTGTTTTGAGAAATACTGACATGAAATCATAGCCTCAGCTTAAAATGAACACTGGATAGAGAGGATCTCTGAGTGCCTGAGAACAGCCCACTGCAGTTTGTTTCTCATTTGCTTAGCGTGCTATAAAATTAAAGACACTCAGTTCGCTGAATTTCAGGAATTACAGGAAGGAACACTGTTTGCATAGATGGCTTAGTTCTGCTCCCACTGAAAGTAGAACCACTAGGAAGTTTTACCACTAGCTACATGAGATGGGAAAAGAAATTTTAAAAATCAGCAATCTAGTTCTTGCATAACTGGCATCAATTATTTTTCATCTAAACTTACTTTTAATCTTAAAATACTCTTGCCAAGGCATCCAGAGACTGATATCCAGAAAATTAGTTTAGTTTATATTATTTTAACTTCTTGACTGAAAAGTATCTAATGCTAGCACTAACCATATTCAATACCATATAATTTCAATCCATTCTACATATTAAAGAAATAGAACATTTTCAAATCATTGAGTCATGTTCCCTGAAGAAAAAAGGCTTAGTCTGAAAGAAACAAATCATAAAATTTCAGTGTGCAAGAAGTAATCTACCACTAGAAGCTGAGCCATTACTTGACAGTAGAGTGAAGAAATATACCAGTCATGTCAACTTTAAAGTGTTTTTTTTTTCTTAGCATGGAAAATTTTTTCATGCTTTAATCCAGGGACCAGTGAAACAGACAGATCTAGCATCTGGCGTGGCTAACGTTGACATGAAGTTCCAAATTTATCCGATGGCATGGGATCAGCCTAGTAAAGCACAAAGCTTTTGATGGAATCCCCAAGCACTCAAACACTCACCGTTGCCAGTTTTTGGACAGCCTCATCTGATGCCCCAAGTGATGCAAGACCGATTTCCTGGGAGAACTGAGCAAAACTGGGTTCAGCCAAAAGAGGGACATGGCCTAGGAGCTCATGGCAGGTATCACTGGGAAAAGAAACAAAACAGGAAATTTCACAATTGTCTTTGTGGAGTGAAAATGAAAAAATAGCACCACTGAACAGACACAATGTCTTGCATTAAATTTTATTACCTAAAAGACAGAAAAGTGTCACCCATTTCTCTGAAAGCAATTGAGCAGATCATACAAACCCTATATAAAGTGCATAAAATCAGATTTTCAAAGGCAGGTGCCTAAAATTAAGGTCTGAGCTCCCCATTTGTAAGGCAACTGGATATTGAACTAACTGCACACAGTGATATCAGTAAGAGATCTCCAATAACATGCTGTACTTTTGAAAATCCTGCACTTATGAAGGTGGCACTTCAGCATTCTGTAACTTCATTACATTCAGCGTGAAGGCTGAGTCTTCAGCACCTTAAAAATAAGTTTTACACTGGTGTTCTCAAACAGCTTTTAAGTAACTCAGCTCTGGGCAAGCAAGATTGAAAACTTTCTCTCAAATTCTACCACAAGGTTAAACGACTCACGGCTCTGGTGTGTAGAGAGGGTCCGAGCTGTGTCTGACATATTGAGTGCAGTGAAAAACTCGGAATGCTAATCCTGCCAAGAAGTCTCTGGGTGACAGATATCCAGCAACAGGGCGAATGGTGAAGCCTGTGCGCTCTGAAAGTGAACAGAGAAATGTGTATTCATTTAGCACAGGATGCACAACATTGTCAGCTTTCTGCAGGAACTGAGGTGACAGCCACGGCACTACCTTGGCTCAAAAGCACGTTGGAAAATGAGGCACCATTAGAAAAATTAGGCTAGGCTTGAGAATGAGCAACATTTTTTAAAATGGCCCTACCTTTGTGCCATTGGATTTCCTAGCATTCCATACCTAGAGTCAAGAATACAGCCAGGTATCTCCTTAGCCAATGCTAACAATGTTTTCAGACACTGCCCCTGAAATGTCATTGCATGCATTGAAGACACAATGCATTAAAACACACATGGCCAAAAGGCCTCCAAAAGGAGCAGAAGGGATACATG
This sequence comes from Cettia cetti, assembly GCA_013401135.1. NCBI lineage: Eukaryota > Metazoa > Chordata > Aves > Passeriformes > Sylviidae > Cettia > Cettia cetti. The sequence goes on from VZUI01044144.1 coordinate 3,235, forward strand.
TCACCAAGGATGTTTCCTTGTGCCCACAAAATAATGGGATTTGCAGGGGACCTCAATTTTGAAAAACAGAAAATTTTAGAAAACCAGCACATTACCTTTCAGGAAGCGGGACACATCTTCCAGCTGGGGGATGTTGTCTTCCCTGTACCCACAGTGTTTGGTGAGCAAGGGTAGGTTTTTAAGGTACTCTCTGCAGGCATAAGTTGGGTAAAGATTGTTAAGCTCTCGGTACACAGTCCCCCAAGTCTTGATCTCCTCCTCAGTGAATTCAATCTTGGGAATTGGGTCACCACTGCAAGGAGAAGAGGAAGAAAGAACATTCCTTAGTGAATGGCAAATAAGAGGTGACTCATTTACCTATTGTTAGTGTCTAACGCCTGTATGACTGTGACACCTGACATTAGACTCTGTCAAATACTCAGTGAGATCTGGTTGGTCTATGTCCTGGGAAGCTTTTAGTCTAAGGACTTGCCTCTTTCTCACTTTAACCAGTTGTCAGGAATCTTTGCATTGACCTCACTTAAAGCATTGGTTCTGTAAATGTTTCTTAATTGTTTAATGCCAAGAGTAAGGTTTAAAATACCTACATAATCTCTTCACAGCTTCAGGAGCTGATAACACCTACTTTTCTATGTTGGATTTCTAAGTCTGCAATTATTTCCCCTTAACCCTTTTAATTTGTTTTAGGAGAAGAGAATTTGCTAAATTAACAACACATGGTGTGACAGCAGCTAAACATACACATCAGGTAAAAATCATGTTTCTGTGCAGAGGAGACAAGTGCCTGTCTGAGCATATTAATTTTAGTCTCTCTTTCCTATATAGTCCTCAGGACCTTCAATATAGTGGATTATGGCAAGGCCAATGTTACACTGCATTTCCACTGCCAGCCAGGGAACTGGCATGGAAAATTTCCCTTTCCCAAGGGAATCTCTGTCAGCAACACATTAACAGGAATCAGCTCAGGACTGTAGAAACCAGTTGCATTAAACATACAGTGCAATAGAACTCTAAATACAGACCTTTTCTAGGTCATTTTCAGTTGAGGAACGTGACACCTAAATTCAATCAGGCCACATGAAAGCCACGTATAGAAAGCATTTATAGCACTGAGTTATCAAGCTCTTACTGCTTTAAGAACTCCACCCCCTGCCAAGAAGCATCTCTTATGACAGAGGCTCTTAGAATTTCTTTTCACAGAAAACCTCTTATCTACACATCACATGTGCTAATTTGAACCAGGAAAGAAAATTCAAGTATTAACATTTGCTCAGAAAGTTTACTCTCAGTGGTCACTGGGCTGTATATTGGGATTTTCCTCTCCTGCCTCTCCTTTGCAGAGCAGATGGCCAAGCCACAGAGCCCTTGACTGACCAGAGGTGCCTTGATCTACCTCCTCATCTTGCCTGACATCTCCCTTCCTTTCACCTCCTTGGCTCTGATTCCTGAGCTGAACCTGCATGTCTCAGGCTGATCTGAGCCCGGGAAGGTGAGCTCCTCACAGTCCACTCTGGTATTATTCCAAAGCACCCAGAAGGTTTCTTCTGGAAGAATTCAAGCTTACTGTTTGTAGTTCATAGCCAGGTCTGCAAAATACTTTCGCCTCTTGCGATAAACATTGTCTTTGAAACCCTGGTGGGGAAAAAGGAAAAGACAGTTCAATGAGTTTCCAAGCTATAATAAATAAATAAATTTAAAACAGGACACCTGATATTTCTTCAGTTGGAGAATAGAAAAGTATGATGTGTAAGAATGAAAGGAGAGGGCAGGAAGCTCACAGCTGTAGTCTGAAGTGTTTAATAGATGTGAACTAAGCAAATACTCCAAAGCAGGAATCAGCTGGTTTATGCAACTATATATTCTGCAGACAAGGATTCATTTTAGTTGTATCAGTATTTATACAAAGTTTGTGACTTGCATGATTATTCAAAATTCCAGAACAAATTGCCCATTTTCACTGCCCAAATACCAGTTTGGTTTCTCCAGTAAGGAAGAAAGAAAGAGAAGGAAGAAAGCCTGCCTCAAAATAGCTCTTTTGTAGCTTCTTTAAATTGTATGTGACTGCACAAGGCCCAGACCTGGAGTTCTTGCCCAAGTAAGCCCTGCAGAAAGGCACAGGAACTGAATTCAGTCAGTCTTCCCTGAACAAAGAAAGAGACATGAAATCTCTAAGAGAAAGTGCTCAAATCCCCAGAGACACCATTGAGGCAGAGGAGAGGCAGAGGAGAGGCAGAGGAGAGGCAGAGGAGAGGCAGAGGAGAGGCAGAGGAGAGGCAGAGGAGAGGCAGAGGAGAGGCAGAGGAGAGGCAGAGGAGAGGCAGAGGAGAGGCAGAGGAGAGGCAGAGGAGAGGCAGAGGAGAGGCAGAGGAGAGGCAGAGGAGAGGCAGAGGAGAGGCAGAGGCTGCAAATTTTTTTAGGTCAGCTCCACAAAGTATGTTTCCAACTATGAACTGGGTGTAGGGAGGGAAAAGTACTTACGGGATGGTCGGCATCCAAGTCAGACCCATACATCAGCACCCGGTTTGAACACTTATCCAAATCTGAGATCTTCTTTGGAAACCAGGGAACATTCGCCATGCCTAGGGAAGGAATGGAATCCACAAGGTTATTAATAACGCCGAGCACGCTGAGGGAGGAAGCGTCACTTTCAAGTATGGCTATGGTGGTTACAGCTCACTCTATAAATTAGAGGGACATGAATAAGACAAGAGAGCCCTCTGCCTATCTGGCACCAGCCTCCAGCTCACACTTCCTCCTCGGTCACTGCCACAGTCTGCCTGCAGAGCACAGCTGGCTCCAGAGCCTCTGAGAAGGAAAGCTAACTTGGGTCTCTCTGCTGTAGTTAGAGTAATATCTAGAGGATCCCATGGAGAACAGGTTTCCCTGTGTACAGCTGCTGGGAATCTTGTAGTGCACGAAGAGTGCAAAGGAGAACAGAAGAGATTTGCCCGTGGTGCTTGGGCAGAGTGGGAGCAGGTTAGGTCCTCTCATCCTGCTTTACTGACCATGAGAAATGGATGTTGCTCCGTGGTTATGTACATGGGAAGCATCCAGCTTTGCCTTGAGGGGTCTGGGGGGCAAGAGGAACAGGAGGCCTCACTGCCTGAGAGAGATGTATCATTACAGTTTTGCTACCAACTACTTTGGGGTTATTTTTAGCCTAAGAGAGTTTTTTTTGCCAAGATCATGGCAGAGCAGTTAATACACTGTTTTTCTGCCTCAATGCTCTACAGTTTACTTTAAAAGGTCAGGAGTCTGTTTAGATTGGATTTCCTCTTACTTAGGTCTAAAGTAAGCCATTTTATCCAAGAACTCCAGATCTCTCCTTCCCAAGCACAAAGACAGAAATACGAGGGACCAGCTTCCTGCTGCCCTGAATTCTGGCCATCTTTTTAATTAAAAGTAAAGGTAAACACAACATGTAGTATCTAAAGGTAAAAGGCACTTCTGTTATACTAATATAAGTAGCCAGTTATGATTAAAAGTGGGTGAAAAAAGACAACAAAATCTAGGACTAATTGAGGAAATTGCAGAATCAATCTTCCACTCTCCCCAGTGTCTGAACTGGACTGGGATCTGTCAGTATTACACCTCTGCCATCGTGGGGCACCTGAGCCCTGCACTCAGACTTTGCCTGCTTTGATCTGCACGGAGGCAGGACTCCCACTGGCACCAGCTGGGCTCTGCTGGGAAGGGACGGGAGCACACACAGCAGACACACAATTTGTAGCAGTCTGACACAGTCTGAACTCCCAGGTGACAGCCAGACTACATTCACACACAACACAGAAACAGGTACCTGGTAGCAGGGGCCAGAAGACATTACACAAGTGCAGATGTGGACAACCATAAAAAGAATTCAAACCAAGACTTTTGGAAGTGCATTTGCGTCAGAACTGCCTTTTGTACCTACCATCTTCCTGGACATTGAAATGCTCTGTTGGGCTCACAGAGACAACATTGACATGGGATTTCAGGAGCTGGAAGATCTCATTCAGTTGTTCCCTGTTACTGTCACAGTCCACGAAGATCTCAAACTCAGAATTTCGTCTCTTGGACTTCCGTGACTCAATGTGTACCAGATTTACATGCTTCTCCTGTTTAGTAAGAAGTAATGTTCTCAAAGAGGTAGGCTAAAAACAATTGACTAAAAGTCAAAATAGTTTTTTGAACTAATATTCTACTGCCATGAGCTATTCACCACCTCTATGAAGCTATTTTAGTTAATTGGATCTCTTGATAGCAGTTTGCTGATTGAAGGGGCAAAAAGGTTTGATTTTCTATTCAGAAGAAAATGAAAGCGAATCTGTGTTCTTTCAGTTGTATTTACATTCAGGAAGCACATAAAGACACAGTCAGGAGGCTTAAATTCAGAGATCTTTTTCTTTCATCCTTCCCATAAGAAGCTGATTAGCAAAACTCACCAAAATGCCAATCAAGTCACCATATAATTATCTCACAAGCAAGCAAGGGATTTAAAAGCAGTAGTTTTCGGGGCATTAGTTTCACTTTTCTTTAATCTGAAAAATTATTTAATCATGTGTTTTATATTAAGAACACTGAGAAAACGCCAGGCTAAAACATGCAGAGCCACACACCAGAGCACAGTGGCACTGCACATACTCCTCACACAACACCTGCCCAGCATCTGTGCAATTGCAGCTCCTCTGCCACCTTCAGTCTTGCTGGGCAGTGTGACAAGGGCAGCACACTGAACTCAGTACAGATCAAACCTGCCATCAGACCACCTCTTATTCCCAACAAAACCACTGAGTGCCAATCCTCTTGTCATGAGGGGAAAAGACAAACTTCTCTCAGTGTTTAGTGGGTGCAGATAAGATTTTTAGCCAGTTATCATCTAATTTCTGAGGCATACATCTGCCTTCATGGGTAATTTTGGGTGCAAAGTGGGAGCCAGGTTAAGAATCACATCCTTAATAAATGGATGTAATCAATTCTTGTGTGTTCCAAAACTACCCTTACAATTTAAAAATGTAGACCCGCTGTGATGATTATGTGATTATAACATATATACCTGAAAGAGTTTTAATGCTTTTACAAGTCCTCCAACTTCATTCTTCAAGGAAAAAATAATGGCTGTCCTTCCTCTTTCAGATGCATGGCCTTCATTCTCTTTGTTATCTTCAATCATCATGTAAGCTGACTTATTTAACTAAAAGCAAACAAACAAAAAATTTTGTTTGAATAGGTAGAACTGAAAAAAATTGTAAGTTTTTACATTTCACGTTGTCTTGGGGTAATGCTGTGCTTTGACTGATCAACAACAAAAGGAAAATTATGAATTAAATCTTTACGCAATAATAGAAATAAAGTTAAGCACTTAAAGTTAGTTAGAATTTGTGAGAGATTGAAATACCAAGATATATTTCTTTTAGTTGAATGATCTTATGGACCTCTTTAGTCATTCCCTAGGATGCAGAAAATATTTTCAATGTATAGTTTATAATTCGCATTGCCACTGGGAGGAAAGGGAGCAATAAGATGTCAGCAGAAATAATACATTAAACAAAACTCTTGTTAGCAAGTTCAGTGAACACTGGCAAAGAGAACATTCCAAATCCCACAGGACATAGGTAGGAAAAGATGAATTAGGATTCAGTAGATCAGAACTGAAAAATCACTGCCTCTCTCTTGTTACATAACTGTAAAACACTGTTTTCATAGGGCAAGGAGACAAACCTAAGGAGGTAAAATGTTTTTCTGACCAGAACCTGCTGGCTGAAGAGACAGTCCCACTCTGGTTAACCACAGCCAGGATGCTTCATCTGCCACATCCCATAATTTGTGTGCCAAACCCTTAAAGTAATCACCCAAATCACACGCTAAAAATTCAGACATCCCACACTGTCAGGACCACTCTTCCCTGTGTGGAAATCAGCTATCACAAACCATATTCTTAGCTGCATGTAGCCAGGCCATAAGTAGAGAAAATACTGAGAATAAAAAATGGGGAAAAGGCAAAGTAAAGAAAAAATATAAGGTTTATGAGCAGAGGCTGTCTCTCATGTCTTCAAACATTGCAAAAAAAAGAAAGAATAAAAGGCAAGGGTGAGTGAGAGGCAATGAGTCAGTGAGAAAGTAAGGAACAGTGAAGGCACATTATTGCTATTTAGAATTATTTTTTGATCTGACACAGCTTTTAAAGATATCACTATCTTGAGACATTTTCAGAAATGAAAAGAGGAAAACAAAAATGCAATCAAAATGCACCCATTCCGTTGATCCCCTTATGCAGTCTCTCCAAATGTAGTGAGTGATGTAATGAAAATATTTGGATTTCTGTCAGGGTTCCCACCTCTAATGAGCTGCCACTATATGATGAGCCTGGACAGAAGTGTCAGACCATTACACTGTTTCTGATCCACCAAAGTCAATGATCAGCTTGAGTCCAAACATCAAATTTTCTGCTGAAAGCGTGTGGCAAGCCCAGTCTGGGTTCAGCTGAGCAGCCTGCAGGTTTCCCAGCTCACTTCAGTGTCAGATCAGGATTACAAGAGCCAGGAACAGGCACTGAGCAAAGGCACTTCAAGCAGAAAATGAAAAGCTACGAACACCACGATTACATACAGGTCATTGGTTGTGTTCTCAAGTGCAGAGAGGCCATTTGTGTGAGCCAAATCCTGTTCAGATGATCCTGCTGTAGGAGAAGCAAAGAAGTGTCCACTACAAGCAGAGTTAGGTGGTGGTCTTTGAAGGCAATAAACGGAGGGCTGGTTTCTAGAAGAGGCTAACATACAGCCTGTAGGCTTGACTTCACATTTAGGATCATTGACTTAAGCCTGGATCAGCCTTTATGAGATCTGGCACAGCTGCATGCAATGTTATGAGGTGCACAGCTGGGACAGAGAGCCTGCACCAAGAACTAATGCTCTTGCTTTGTGTTTTGCTGCTGCAACTTACACTGTGTCTAGGATCAGGTGACAACATCTACAAACGTGTTTAAGAGATCAATGCAGAAAATACGACAAAACATAGAATATTCTTATATTAAGCTCTAGAAATTACCTCTAACTTACAAGTTGGACAAGAGAAATTGAGATGCTTACAATGCCAAATGCACATCGTTTACATATTTAACCCTACACCAGAGCTAATCTTTTGCTTTAATTAAAAAACCAACTGAAGACAGTAATGCAGCAACCACTTGGGTGCAAGGCAACAGGAGAAAATGGTAATGCAGAAACAATCCCTCTCCTCCAGTGGCTGCACTTCACTTGTATTTTATCCTCTATCAGTAACTCAGCAACCCAACTCTAATAAAATCTGACACTTTTCCTTTTCATGGTAACACATTTGAGCTTTTTGGAGGGTGAAGGGGGAATTAATACTGCATTGATGTTTTTTATTAATAATGCAAATCATTAACTGATTTTCCACCAGCCTGACTCAGCCTTGATGAAAATACACAAGCACAGGGATATTGTAAGACCTTTGTTTAGATAGATAATTAGGTGCTGTCCAGTTAAAGATCACACTTTTTGGGACCCATAGCAACTATCTTCCCTTTCTCCCTATCCCCAAAGGATGTTCACAGAGAGAAAGATACACGAGGGTGCATAGTCTGTGCTTTAATTCCTTATATTAATAAGGAGAATCAGGATTTAAAACTATCCAAACATATTTACCTTAAAAAAATTACATTTTAGAACCATAAATTGAAGATGATCAATTCTTTTCAAAATATTTGAAAAGGCATCAATAGTGATTGACATTAATCATGATTAATAAAAAATGTCAATGGGCATTTTATATTCTCTCCCCTTTAAGTACCTGCCCTACTTTGTCATTGCCCTTTTGACACGCTTCTAGGGAAGGGTGAAGACATGATGTTAGGAGTGACCACAACTAGGTATCACATTACATTGTCCAGCCACCCCAAAGTTCTTCCTAAGACTCAGAGCACTCAGACACCAAACCAAAAGATGTGCTGAGCAGCTTATTCAGCTTCCAAGTATCTGAGGGATACAGCAAAGCAATATTTTTGTGAAACTTTACTCCATTACTGCCAACATTCTTGTCTTCACGAGGAGTTTTATAGACTTTATCAGCTGCACAGTATCAGTAACTGCAGCCAATGAGGAAGTGCTGCTTTTGTCTGATCTTCTGTCACGCACTAAGTAAATCCCCACTCTAATGTGGAATAACCCAGGAGTGAGTTTCTCTGGGCTATATCACACTCTCTCTCTCCTAAGCAATGATACACCAAAAGTTGCTTTTGCTCTACTTTAATTTCATATGCTAGCATTTACACTTTTTTCCCCCCTCTCTTTTAGCCAGAAACAGTAGTTCCATCCCAGTCCCAGCGGCACTGAACGCTGCCACCGACGCCAGAGGAGCCGCACCCCAGGTCTCTCCAGTTACCGCTCTCCCAGTGGCCCGGGCCAGAAAGTTCCCGTTTTTCCCAAATCCCCGTTCGAGAACTGCAACAGCGAAGCGCCCGAGCTGTGACTCCACAAAAGCGGCGTTTATTTCGCAAGCCAGGACCAATCCCACGTCGGGCAGCGAGGATGCTATCCCTCCCTTCCCGTGCCCATCCTGCTCCTCCCGTCCCTTTCCCTCTCCCGTCACCTGTGCCCGTCCCTCTTCTCCCGTGCCCGTCCCGTTCCTCCCGTGCCCGTGCCGCTCCTCACCTGCCCGGCGGGGTCCCGCGGGCTCGGCGCCGCCTCCAGGGATGCGCCTCGGCGGGGCGCGGGGTGCATGGCCAGGGCAGGCTCAGGGCAGCGCCCGGCCCCGCCGGCTTTATGCAGGGCTGAGGGCCGCCCCTGACCGAGGGGAGGGATGCAGGGAGGCGGGGGAAGCGCTGCCCGGCCCAGCTGGCAGGGGGGCGCGTTGACCCTCTCTCTCCACGATGTGCGCTCAGTTTGCGGAGCAGCGATGCTCGGGCGCAGCCGCCACCCGCTCCCCGTCACCGCACCCCGAACAACCCGCAAAAGAAGAAGCCCTTTGCCTCCTGAGTTACACCTCCTCGGTCTCCCGGACAGGGTCACTCAAGAGGGGTCACAGGAGGCTCACTTTTCGTGGGTAACCCATGGGGTTTTGCAGTTAACATAAATTTGCACACACGGGGCTGAGGGGAGCGAGCATTTGGATGGAAGGGGTCTTCCTCCGTCGTGCCACACGGGTGATTCCCAGCACTTGTCACTCCCTGTAAAATGCTCCGTATGCTGCCTGTGGGACAGGGAAGGCAAACTGCATCAGAAGTGAGAGGTGGTGAGGGCTGGGCCTGTAGCAGAGGAGCTCTGAGCAAAGTGGCCTCCAAGGCTATGGGGGACTCAGCCCCTAAATTCTCAACGCCACATCGTGCAGGTTGTAGTCTCAAAGAGGAGCAGATGTATTGAGCTCTTCACTAAAAACAACAGTGCGTTTCTGCTGTGAATATAAATTGCAGCATATTACTTCTTTTCTCAAAAGCTCCTGTGCATACAGGAAGAATAACCACATTGGCAGAAAATTACACGTGTTTGTATCATTTATACTGTAGTTTATTTTCTGCATACACCTAGACGTGTTTATAATATAAAAACTCGTGGGGTTTTAGACTCCAATAATTCCAGTCCTCACTGTCTCCTCTTAGGTCAGACTTGGCAACATTAAGATAAGGGGATTTTGGTCCCCAGCAGGAGAAGCCAAAATGTTCCCTGGGAACATAATCTCTTGGAGGCATTAGAGGTCTCTTGGGGAGGAGGGATTGATTATTTTCTAATTGATCTGTCCAAAACCAAAGACTCTGATCTTTTTTTATGGGCTTTTTTCTTTTTCTTTTTTTTTTTTTTTTTTTTTAATGAACCTTTCAAAGAAGTGCTCAAAATCAGCAGCAACTAGTTTTACTCTGATATACTCAAGTGTCTGAAAAAATCTTTCTCTTCAGTACCTAAAAGAGTTTCAAGCCTGAAAGTTTGATTTCAGCTAGATCCCTCAGACACTGTTGTAACACACCTGGTAAATCATATTGATGAAGCCAATATACAGGGTGACACCTGGCCCAGGCAGGCACAGTCACACTTGCACCAACATCTGTGATGAGAGCAGGGTCTTCCTTCTTCCTAGAAGGGACAGAACTTCAAACAATCCTGTTTCTAAGAGGACTGAGGGTGACTAGCTCAGCCCTTCAGACACAGCATGGGATTGAAAGAACACAGCTGTGAATGATGACATAGCTGGAAAAAACTTTTTTTTTTCCAGTTTGCTAATGGCACATATTTTATCACCAGATGCTTCAATTTTCCCTGCATAAAGAAAAAACCGTATTTATCAATATACATCTTAACTCTACAACAGGCATTTCACTTCCTTCCTGGAGAATAGCTCTCCCCATCAAATGAGCTGACTCAGAAAGCAAACAATTTGTAGGATCTTTACCCAGACTCCTAAGTGTGTGAGAGCCTGGTGTTAATGATAAATCTGTAAACGTGGGCACAGTAAGACACTTATGATAGAATATGACTCATCTGTCAATTTTCCCTAGCTCAAATGAAGCAATAATAAAGGGGAACCCATGAGCAGCTTGACCTATAACTGCTGAAACAATGGGAATGAGGTCAGGAATAGCCAAGGAAATTTAACCTAATATGAAATTAACTAGCTACATAACGAGATAACTGGGGTGCCCAGAGTTTTGGGGAGCAGATTAAAGCTGATTCACTGGTTTAGTAAGAAGTGCTTGTTCACCGGAGCCAATGCCCCCTGTTCTGAAAGGGCAGAACCACAAAGCATGAACGGACTCGATTACAGCCTGCTTCCACTGGGTGCTCGCTGGAGCCTGCTCTGCTCCTCTCCACACAGGGTTTCCAGCTCCCAGGAATCTGTGGATGGCTTTATAGGAGAGCTACTCAAAAGGTTTTATCCAAAAGCTAAATCTTCACAGTTCTAGGGTTGCAGAGTTTTGGAAAACCCTCACTCTGTCACTAGCACAGCTACTGCTTTGTGTTTTCACACACAGAGGAAAATTCCTACCTTTTCCCAAAAGCTGGTAGCATATTCTACCATTAAGAATGATGGCTTGTGCCCCTCACCACAGAAGAGAGCAATATGGCACAGTAGTCAGGTATGGAGCATAACACAAACAGGGCCCAAAATGCACAGGAGCTACCCTGATCATCCTGGCAGGAGGTAGCGCAAACAAACACTGACCCAGAAAACGTCTGAAATATGACCTCGTTGGTCTGCAGGAGCACGGAGGTGAAGAGAGGCCAAAAGTTTTCAGTGGGATGTCAGAATTTACAGACCCTGAGGTGGGAAGGAACTGTGAAGGACAGAGACAATTGGGGCATCAAAACCATAGGGAGAGACGCCTTCCCTTATGCCATGGGAGATAAGGCAATACAGGAATTAATTTTTCTCTGAGGCCTGCAGGAGATTTCTCACATATAGCCTCTCATGCAGACAAAGCCCTCCAGACAGATAATCAGCACCTGAGGATGGAGCACAGCTCTGACCCTGCTCAAAAGTGGGTCAAGCTGATCACATTTTGCAGGACAGGGCTTTGCCATGTGCAAAACCTCTCTCACTGGCACAGAAGAACCATGGCAGCACTCACCATGAAGGCTACAAGAGTGGCTTTCAATTATGTTTTCCCTTCATAATTCCCCATTAAATGAATTCTCCTCCACCGCGCTCAGATCCAAGTGACAGAGTGGTGTCAGACTGAAGTTCTGTGTTTTCTCAGTCCTTTGCTGGAGCAGCTCCAGGAACACCAAGCAGCTCCAGAAGAGACCACGAGTCTATTCCTCCTTTCCATCTGCAAGCTAAGAGGTGACTCTGCTCTAGTTTTCAGAGAGTTGCTGGTTTGTTCTTCAAAGCAGAAACTTGACAGCAGAGTTTGCAATCAAATAGTGGTTCTGACTTGGGGGTACACATTTGTAGATAAATGCTCTGGTGATTTATAGGCTGAGAAGATCTATCACACCTGCAGATCTTCCTCTCCCTAGAGAGCCACACAGTAAAGGGATGTTTCTTGCTCTCTGAAACACAACATCATAAACGTTCTGCCCTACTTCTCCTCTTCCTCCCACTCTGAGAAAGTTTGCTCTCTGTGGGTCAGATATGCAGGGACTCAACTGATCTGGCACATCTTTCCAGACATGGCACGAGTCTTGTATTTACCAACACTCTGAGGAAGCTGGTCTGGGAGGGGAAAAGAAAGGTGGAAAAAAGAAAAATCAGCATAGTTCTCACTGAGGGAGAGATAGAGTTGGGAAGATTTGTTGAACTGGTGGGGCAAGAAGCATGGAAAAGCAGGTTGAGAACATTCTGTAAGGATATTAATCATCTGCTGAAATATAAGATTATCTACCTGAATGCAGCAAGACTGAAGGAGAGAATCAGTCAGCCCTAAAGTCTTCTCAATCCCATCAAGGTCATCAGTGGGAATTACCTGATCTCCCCATGTGATAGGAGAAAGTGCTCTAATCTCCAATGAGGCAATTTCACAACATCACTTCTGAGGTATAAACCCCCTTGAACTTTATTTGGCCCAGGCATCTGCCTTTCCAAGCAGGACCATTTGTCTGAGGCAAAGGGGCCACTTGAAACTTTTCCAGAAAAAGGTATGAAGTTGTAACTCCCTGAACAAAACAGGTTTAATACGACTTAGTACCAAGCCCACTCTAATCATAATTACTTTCTCCAGAGCACACAACTGAAAATTCTAATCACAGCCCTCTGCTTTTCTGTTAATTAACTGCTGCAGACAAGTCATGCCTTAATCTCATGGCTCTTAGAGGAGCATTGTGGAAGTTACAGGGAAGAGTGAAGATGAACATCATGCAGTCCTCTGCACAGTTTGTTTTCCAGTATAGGTTTTACAGATCTTCCTCATATTCTGATTGAATTTTTTCAACGCCCTTTTATACCAATGCCCAAAATATACTGCTGGTCTTAAAGTCTGGCTTGTTTTCTTCTACTGATTTTTAATATTTATAAAGCATTTACTGTCACAACACCTAAGCAACAGCATTCACTTCCAATCACTTTGTAACCTTCATTCTCTCAACCTTTGACTTCTCTCACCCAAATGAGGTAACCTGTAATTGTGACATTTACCTAAATGCAGAGAGTTTAAAAGCTCCAAATCCAAAGCTTTTCAAATTTTCTAAGAAATGTATGGATCTGAAATGTATGGATCTGTCTTTCTACAGGGAATTCTTCCATTTTCTTCCTTCTTCTGCGAACCACGGTTCTCCCAACAAACACTTTCCAGAGCAATTCACCCAGCCTTTCACCAAGGTGAGACTGTGACAGTGTCACACCCTGAACTCAGAGTAACCTCTGAGAAATGCCTGGATGTCTCAGTTCCTGGGAAGAGAACCACATCCCCATGAGGGTGGTTTAGCAATCAGTTAACAATTTATGCTACTGAATAGTTGTCAATTAATAAAGCATTTAATTCATAGCAAATTAATATGCAACAAAAGGAAAAGGGGGTTTAAATCATGCAATTATTTCAAACATTTACAAATATCTTTTTCCAATGAAAAGTGCAAAGAACCAATGAGGTAAATTATCCTCTCATCATGACTCAGCCAGCTGTAGTATCAACAGCCTTCAAGCACACTTATTTTGAAAAGCCAGAGCTGCTGTGTAAACCTACTGAAGCACATCCAGCCAACAGACCATTCACTGTCTGTATATTTGTTTTGGACTGTTTAAAGAAGTAATATTAGCCCTTTCATCTGAGGCAGGAAATATTTTTCATTTTATAAAAGCTAAATAAAATCACGAGTGACATGAGTTACTTGCTACTCTGAGCAAACAAGGTGTAGTTTTCCCTAACAACACCTTCGTAAACTCTTTACAAAAGGTTAGTTTAGATGCTGCTGGGACAATGGACAAACCAGGCTCTGATTTGTTTTTTTCTAGTGAAAATCCTATCTCAAAATTAATATCAATCAGCTACATTTCAAACCAAAGTGTAGTCTGGCTGGGAACCAACGACCTGAAAGAGCTCTTTCCTCCAGTTACTCTGGAGTTACTGGATACAGAAGTGCCAATTATGACTTTCTTTCATTTCCTTATCTATTCAGGGTTGACCAAGTCACCTCGAGTTAAATGTGGTCCCCCACCAGCCAGCAAAGTTTCCCTGTGTTACTAGAGCAAACAGGATTTAATCCGGCCAGAACCATCGACCAGGGATGGGGAAAACCAAGTGGAAAAGCTCAACAAACTGATTTACATGCTGCCTGGACATACAGTGCAGCCTGGAGAGGACAAGGAAATTGCATTGAGCCTTGCAGATGCTGCTCTGCTCAGGCTTGCACTCCAATTCCTGTAGCCCAGGCAGGCTGAGGGGGAGGCTCACAGCTGGTTTCAAGCAGTCTGAGCAAGATCACAACTCTGCCCTGCACCAGTCCTGGCGCCCAGAACCCTGGCAAGGGCGAGGAGGCTGAGAAACTGTTTCATGCTGCTGGCTCTGGCACCAGGTACAAGGTGCAAAATGCCCAACCTGAAGACGAAAGACAAAACATGAAAAAGAAGAGTGTGCTAGAGCCTAAGGCAACCTCAGCCATCACCACTGAAAGCAGCCCCTCATGGCATTCAGGGATCGCTTCTGACCAGGTCCTGATACTTCTCCATCCCTTAAGCAGAAATTGTAGTAGAAGCGGACTCCATTTATTGAGGAACCGTCCTGGTACCATTATTTCTACTACATTATCATTACAAAACCTCAGGAATTGTCCAGTGCTTTCGCATCACAGAGAAACACAAAGCAAAATAGTCATATGCATAAATAAGCCTGCTGATAAGAGCAGTCACCGAGTTTGTTAACCTCAGCCTGTTGGCCTAATTAGTAGAACGGCAGCATATTGTGTATTCAGAGTGAGGTGGAGGAGGGAACAAAGGAGAAAGCTTTGTACTTGCTAATGATATGAGTAAGCAGAGCTCAGAAAGCGATTCAGCAGACTTTGATCCACTCAGAAAAGAGAACAAGAGCTCTCCAGGTACTTCTGACACAGCCTCACCATGGGCTTGTGCCAGTAACCGGCCTCTGCTGTATTCACCTTCATTTAGAAAGTGTATCCAATATTAGATTTGCTGAATGTAAGAAGCAGGCAGACTGTATGCAGCAGGTTTTTGGTGTGTTTTACCCTCGTGCTGGAGATGATCAGCCTTTCTGAAAGAGAGGACATGGCCAGATTGTTCATTCCTAGCCACTCTGTTAAAGTCCCTCAGGGCTTCTCAACAGAGAACTGTTCTCTGTTCACAGATTTCAGACACCCCCCCAAACACTGAAGTCCTGAAATCACACAGGGGAACAGATGACAGAGGGCAGCCTCTGGTCTAGACACTGGCCATTGACCAGCACGAACAACATAAATAAAATCACGGTCACTTTTTGCTCCAGGGATAAAAACCAGCAGTGTAAACCCATCAGTTCACAACAGCAACTTTAAACACACTGGCAATTGTAAAATGTCCAGCCTCAGAGCTGTGAAACACATCATCATTTCCAAGACTGGCAGAAGCTGTTCATCTTGCTGTGTTCTCACAACAGATGTTTGTTCCTCTCTGAATTTCTTTTATCTTATTAGATTTTAGCTCCCATTATAGTTAGAACAATTTTGTTTTGGGGCAAAATTAATTAGTTTGGATCAAAGTAAGGCTCCTTGAAATGTAACACTAATGAGTCTCATCTGCCTGATTAGAGAGCTTTGCTTTTAGGAACACTAGGTACAAAATTTTATTTCACAGAAATAAAACCTTATAAGATTATTTAAGGTTGAAAGCATTAGCTAAACAGTAACCAGGATCATGGATAAAAGATTAGGGTGTCAAACTGCGAGCAGACTTACAACTGAAAAGAGGATGCAAGTGTAGACCAAAACAAGCTAATGAGGATTTGTCAAAGAGTTGTAAGCAGAGCTAAGTGCAATTCACAACAATATATTTATTCAACTGACATCTCCCGTCTATTCACAATTCTTTTCACCTATTCACGTGCTTGCAGGGACTAAATGAGGAAGAGTTACAGACTGGAAAAGACAGTACCAATTTTTTGAAAGAAAAGATAGGAAAAAAGTTCATTCTGGATGAGCCAAAGTAATATTTAATATCTGGCAAACTACCTGGACAAAATATTTGCTTCCTTTTAAATCTGATTTTAATCAAGAACAAGTTGTGTTAATCTATGTTGGCTTTGATTGATGTGAGAATTACTCCAGAGAACAAAGGGGGTTAAACAGATTGGGTATTTCTCATTTTTATTGTTTCTTCACCCCACCCACTTTCTCTTACCCCATTAATAGAAACAATTCAAAAAATATAATCTAGAATTAACTTCCCGAAAGACAAGGGGAAATTCACCTGAAAAACCACATGGTAAATGTAGTTATCAGAGATCTTCTGGTAACTTTGGCAAGCACACCATAAATGACATCTGCACTACCTCATGCTGGGTCATTTGTGAATGACACACACATGATATAAGCACATGCAGAAGAATATAAGGGAAAGTCCCCAAAGTGACATCTCCCTCCAGAAACCTCTCCAGCACAGACACAAGACTGGGAATGAAGATGTGGTGCTTGGAGAGGGCAGGTCCCAGCTGCTGGCAGAAACAGCTCTGTGTGAGTGGAGGCAGGAAACCCATGACTGTGGACAAGGATATGCTTTTACACAATGTCTATGGCCAAGGTAACCACTGTAAATTTGGGAGTGTGCTCTCAAAGCCCCCCAGGCAGGCGCTGAGCAGTACAGCTGAACAGGCACCACCTCTGGCTGGTGGAAAACCACCCAGACCTGCTGCAGAATCACACTGAGGCACCGAGAGCTTACACAGCTTTAGGCAGTTACACACAAAAAGCCTTTGGATAAACCAAGAACTGAATTCAAACCTCTTTTACCTCTTTCCTCTGTTATAAGTTTTCAACTCAAACATTACCACTTTTTGTCAAAATTCCCTTGAGTTGCAACAGGCAACACTGAAACGATGCTTTTATCCTTTTGCAAACTTAACACTGGAATTCAAATTTTAAAAAACTCATTTCCAACACCCATGTGTCATCTTCTTCTGATGCCATGCATACTGCACCTGTGCATAATGCTCCTCCTGCCAGCCTTCTGCATTAAGTCAACAACAACAACAACAAAGACCACTGTGCCTGTTATTCATAAGCTTTTTGTTATCTCACGGAAGGAGCAAAAGAGCCCAGAGCATGTGCGGGAAGGAAAGACCTTTGTTTAATTTAATTATATTTACTTCTTTCAAGTCTATTTAAACTCAGGGGTCAGCAGATCAGAACTGGTTAATTAAATCATGACAGCATTTCCTTTACCCCGTGTGGGCAATCACATCATGCTGTGGTCACATTCAGCAGGTTCTTCCAACAAAGCACCCTCAACCTTGACATTGTGCACAAGAAATAGGTCTGCCTCCTGGATGGGCACTATTAAGAGCTCTTCTAATGCAAAAGCTGACAGATGTGGAGTAGCACCGTGGTTATTTTCAATACTTCCATCGTGGGGGTTGACTCCAGATCTGTTGGTTAAAGTAACTGATAACACTGCAATACAAGATCTGGTTCTGATGCTTATGTTCATCACTGAGTGCTGGACAAGAGGGAAGCAAGCAGGGTGGGCTCAAAAGCACATGTGCACAGACACACTGCTGGATGCTGTCCTCACCACCTGCTCTGGTGTCCTGAAAGGCTGGAGAAGCAGGAAAGCTGCAAGAAGTTTGCCTCTCAGGGCTACCCCTGGCTGCTCTTGCTTCTGTCCATAAGCATATGGACTGTGCAGGAATTGGCCTGGACAACTCCTGGCTCCTCTCCAGAGCAACTCAATGCTAGTATATTTTGCATCTATCTCCCATCTTCTTTTAAGAGTTGTGAGAACCTCTCCAATAAGGGAAGAAGGAAAAGGACAAATCTTCCCTTCCTTTGGGCTTGGGACTTTCCCACGAGAGCAGCTCACAGTACGCAGTGCCAACACATTTATGTCTCTCAGACACTTTCCTTGGACCTACATCATTTGTCAGCTCATAGGCAATTTCCTGTGTTTCTTTTTGTGTACACGTAAATGTCTTCTATCTACTAGCCTCACAAAACCAGATCCCTCCCTTGCTCTTCCATGTTTTCTCCATTCATTTTTCTATTTCCTATTATTCCAGCCTTTTCTGTCCACTACTGCTCTTCCTTCCATTCAGCCATTGTAATGGCTTCATCCCAAGTGACAAAATGGAGTAATTTTACAGGTTCTTTTATTCCCACCTAATCTGAAGTTTTTCTCCTTCTTTTCAAATCTCTCAATTTATTAAATCAAAATCTTTACTAATCAGGCTGGCACAAACTCTAAATGTCTTCCCATGCTTCCTGTGTCCAGCCTTCCCACCTGACTAATGAGGAAACTCTCTGATGTTGAATAAAAGAGTTTGTGCACGACAAAGAAGTTTTAATGGAAAATGAAACCTTCTGACATCACTGGCTAATTATAATGCAGCACTGTGGCTGTAGTGCAGGGCAGGATAAAAGTGTGCACGTATTTCCTGTGTGTTTCAATATCCTCCTATTGACAGAAGATAGGGCAACTGGTCCACTACTGGAAACCAGGAAATTATTTTTCTGATTTCATTGGGATAATTGACAAAAGCATTTCCTTTCTATGTAAGGTTAACAGATGGCTTGTTAAAGTTACATCTTCTTTAAACAGAGCTGTCACCAAAAATTATATACATGACAACAAAAATAATATTGATACACACTCACTGCAAAATTAAAATTAAGTTTGCATAACCTAAAGCACGGAATAAATAACTGCCACTATTGCAACACAGAATACCAAGGTGCATTTGCTTTTCTTAGATTTCCTAGGAAACTGGATGAAGGGACATAAACTGGGGAAGTGTCAACATGGGACTTAAGTTACCATGGGCACAAAGATTCAGAAAGTCACTGTGCCTGTGCCAGGAGCCAGCTGCAGGCTGCTGCAGACCAGTGGGCAGCACAAGCACCAACCCTGCAGGACTCTGCTTTCACATCCTGCCTCTGTCATGCTCAAGATCTGTGCCAGGCAAGGGCTTGCAAGGCCTGACTCTGCCTCACCTCCATCATGATTTGCTCACCCGGCCAGCAAAAAACAAGGGGGGAGAGTGGGTGAATTAAAAAAGGAATTAAAAAAAAAAATTCCAGCAATACTCATTAGACCACCTGCTGTGTTTTTAAAGACCTCATGTTCACCTTACCTGTGTCTCATTTCCATAAGAGCAGGAGAAACTGCAAAGGAAATTCAGCTTTGAAAACAGAAAACGCAATTAGTGTTAGACTTTGGATAGGTGACTGCACATCAGCTATTCCACCTGGTCAGCTCCAGAATGCTAACATAATTACTGATATGTAATACCTTTCTCCTTCAACATCACACTCATTATTTATCCTCTTTGTCAGGATTCTTCCATGTTTTTCTCTGTTTTCCTTGTTTCTCCAGTATCTCTTCATCAGTTTTCTCTTTCTCCATTACTGTCTTCTCTTCACAGCCCCCTACCACTGTTACCTTTACATTGTGAGCTCTTCCACAGTAGCCTTTGTATGAAATTCAGCTCTCAGACTTTACTGAGCCATCACTAAGACAAGCAGCCACATGCAATGACCTAGAAGAAAGAAAAATGGAGCCCCACTGGGTTTTCCCTGGGTTCATTCATTTTCTCCACAGTAACAACTCAGAAGCAAACCTGTTCTCTTACCCATCTTAAATGCCAGCTCCTTGCATTATAAGGCTGGGTTTCTTTTTGCAGAAGTGAATCAGGGAGGGAAACAAAAGGAGGTGTAGGAGCAGCATTTCCCACTGCAAACCCTCTGTCGACAGCTGTTGGCACCAGCCTGGTTTGTTTTGCCATCCTGGTGATGTCAGGTTTGCTCAGCTCACGCCCTGTCAGCTCTGACTGAGGGGCTTCACTTACTGCAGGGCTGGGGCACGTGGCTGCCCGGGCTTGCCTTCACTTGAGGGATTTTAGGAAATTGTATAACAGCACAGCAGACTGCTCCTTGCCCCAGGTGTGTCAGGTCCTTCCCTTCTCACTGAATTTGGCAGAGCATGTGAATTTCATCATCATCGCCAACAAAATGAAAAGTAAATGGTGAGCACTGAAAAATGATATTTAATTCTGAGGGGGAAATAAAAGGATACATTAGGAAACTGCTGTGACCAAAAGACTGTGCTCTAGGAAAAAAGCAAAGGCAAATTCTTCAGTGAAAAATAAAAAAGAGACTGCTGTTTTGTAACTCCCAGTAGCAGCCACAATAAGGGTAGTGAGAAAGAACACAGATTTTCCAGGCAAACAAAACCACAGTAACACCTCCATACCACTTAGTGCCAATATAATAAAGTATGAACATACTTCACTTAGAAATAAAGATTTTATCTTATTATTTTCTTTGGATTTAGCTGAGTTTCAGTGACAGGTGTTCATAACAGGGCAGTTTCATCTTACAAGGGACTCACCACAGCACTTAGACAAAATATGAACTAAAATATTAGTGACACAGAAGCACAGAAAAAAGCTTTTTAGGTTTCATGGTTTAGCCTACCAGAAAGGACAAATGTGCATCATGAATATTGGGTAAGCATTAGGGTATCAGCAACCACCTCCTTGCACTGCCAAAGGAGCAGATAAAGCATTCCAATGCCACTGGTTTTTTTCCACATCTCAAATTTCATCGGTTGTGTGGTGCTTTGTCCCACCAGGAAAAAGTTACAGTGTGGGATAAAGATGACAAATGTGCATAAAAATCAACAGAATGTTAGAATCCTATCTTTGTGTAAAATTATTATATGGATCTATTCATTTAAAATAAGGCCTTCCACTCTGCTTTCTGCATCAATTTCCTATGACTGTTCTCATGCCATAAGTCACATTCAGCTCTGTCCAAGCAGCATTGAGTCCCTGCTGCTTTAGTTCAATGCTCCAGATACCCACTTTCGTTCAGAGCTCTGCACAGAGCAGCCACAAGTGCTTCTCACTTCTCCCCAAAGGAGGATGTTCTGAAGTTAATCAGATTTTTGGTCTGGAAGAAAGCTGCTCACCTGCTTGTACACAGACAGCCATTCTGAATCAACGGGGCTAATACCAAATACCTAACAGCAAACTGAAACCCCAAACACCTCCCTGCCCCTCCCCAGAAAACCACCAACCCCACCAAAACCCCTAACACACGCTGCTCATGAAGCACAGCCCGAGGGAGGTCCCTGCTGGCAGGATGATGAAGCACACGTGCACCAGTTCCAAACACATCCTCCACCCACTCCCACAAATTTCTTCCCTCTCTGAACCCCACAACCACGGCACAGTTACCTTGCACTCACCCTGCACCAGCCTCTCTCCCCAAGGCAGCACCGCACACGGGTGGCAAGGAGGGAACCCCAGTCTCCGCCGTGGTTATCAAGGATAAAAATTCCCAGCATATCTGAATTATCATCCTGCTGAAGCCAGGCTGACTGAGCATTCCTGGGACCCACCGGGGTTCCCACATGACATCAGTCACTTTTTCTGTCACTTGACAGGCACCTGGTATCAGTGACACCTAACAGTTCATCTGCCAACACTGGGTATTGGTGTATTGAAAAGGAGAAGGAACAAAGACAACAGATCTTGTCTCAGCTTTTTTTTTCTCTATTAGATTACATGGCTACTGTGGAATCTCAACAATGACAAATTTCAGGAGATGCACACCAGAAATAATTCTTCACTATGGTGGAACACACTTATGATACAGCTGGGGACGAAGTAAGCTCAGAACATGTTTATGGGATGAGACACACACTAACTTCCAGACCATAAAAATGACTATGCAAAAAAAGCAAGAGTTAAAATAAATAGTGAAGGAAAACATTTTACAGCACACAGACATTATGAAAAGGTTCAATTTTCTTCTTACAACTGACACACTTAAGTGTAACAGACATTTCCAGTAGCTCAGAAAACAAATTTGATTGACACTAGAATGAAGGAAAGCATACAGGTTTTTTTTAAAAAAGAAGCTTTATTACAAATCTGTAGTTTTAAGAAAAATATCCCAAAACTGTCAAAGTAGTATGAAAAATGCTGTCATCTGATTCACAGTCACCAGTTTTCTCCAACAAACATAGCATACAAAAATTGATATAAACCACAGCAATTCTTTTTGGTGACACAAAACAGGTATTTGCAATCCCAAATTCCCTGCTGACAGCTAAGATGCTGCTGGCAAGGGGATGATTGAATTGCACTGGTTTTGAACACTGGAGGTTGGGATGGAAAGGTTATATATACATATACACATACTGTATTTTACCACATGTCCAGGTAACTCTGCTAACACAACATGGCCCAGCACAACACTAAAGCCTATAAAACCTGGAGAGCCAGGGAATGTATATATGTGACACTAAGCTATTCTCTGTGCTCTGGTTCCTGTTTGCTTTTACACCTCATACCTAATAAAGGCCAATTGTTTTCCACTCTCATTTACAGAACCAGTGAAGCTGATGTGCTGCTGTGCTGTCTCTTCAGACTCAGAATGTGTCAGGTGCACTGCATGCAGACACAGGATCTAAAAACTTCAACGCAGTTAAAATATCATATAATTAAAGTGGGAGTTTTAGGAGACTGTACACTGAATTTCCTGCAAGTGACCCAACACCCTAAGCTTCCCTCATGGAAAATATGGCATTTCTCATGCCATTCTGAGATAATTCATACAACAAATGGAAGAAGGAAAGAACTGATACATGTTACACTTCTAAACTGATGCACAGACGGCTGTAAAAAACCCAAAAGGTCTGCAAGTGTACCAGGGACTAAATCCAAAGCTGCCCTGCAGCTCTTAACTGTGGGTAGCTACCTGCAATGGCTGGAAGCTGCAGCACAGACCATTGGTAATGATTATCTCAAATCCTTTGAACTGCACAGGACTGAGAGACCACAGCCCAGAGCTGCAGTGGAGATGAGGCTTCAGTAGAAGAAGTGTGAAGATTTGAAAGGAGCAGGATGAAACATTTCTGTTACAGTACCTGCTCAAGGTATTGATATGATCTAAAAAAATCCCCAAAGTGTATAACTTAACTGTTTGTATCACGTGCTTGAAGGGGATTTTCTGTTGAGCAATCCTCCTTTTGCCAACAGCAACTTGAAAGAAACCAGCAAGAACTACTTAGTGCATTTCATTCATTTTGCTGTTTCAACTTCAGTTGAAAAGCACAGAACTCAGTTATTCAAAGAAAAGTTCTCTGCTGGAGAGCAATTAGAAATCAACAGTCTCTCATTACCAGAGCAGACAGGATGGAAGATGCAGAAGTGATTTACAGTCATTTCCTTCCCTTTGCAGACCAGGTTAATCCAGGCTACCCAGAACATTTCTTAAAAGCCACCTGCTGGTAAAGAGGCTGCCTCATTCTCCTGCACTTAGTGAAAACTTGATTTATGAAACGCTGTAATGGAACAGTCAAAGATCTTCATTCCAAAGAAGGAAAATATTTCATGTACATTCCTAGGTGTGAACCTTTAGGCTTGGGAAACGTTTTTCTAGATTGTCAGCAAGTGTCTGATCTGCCTCACGCAGGACTTCAAGGAAACTCTCCACCTGCAAATAAAAACCACACACAAGGAGAAAAAAATCAACAAAACCAACTTGCACAGAACACAGAATTCTTATACTGGCACAGGGGCTCTTTCTACTTCTGTACCTTCCAAATAAGAGCAGGCAGCAGCAGCCACTGCAATGAATAATGGAAAATGCCCCACAGTGGCCACCTTCCTTCTAAACCCCACAATTCCTGTTGGTCTAAATTTTGAAAAGGTACCACTTTTCTCAAACCCTTACTTTCTTGTTTAAAAGAAACATGGGAACTTTTCTCACCCAGTGAAAAGCTCCCTATGAAAAATATTTAGAATAATTTTTCTATAAAAATATATAGGACAAATTTTCAGCTGGGATAAATTTTCAGACATCCATTCACGTCAGCAAAGCTGGCCCTGGTACCAGTTGATGATCTGGCTGAAGTGAGGCAGAACAGACAGAAGGGGTAACATTGGCTGGCACTGGGTGGTGTTTTACCTGTGCCTGAGCAATTCTGTCCTGTTTGTACATCAGATTTGGAAAGGTCCTGCCACCCAAGGAGTATTTTCTCAGCTGTGTCACAGACCTTGTCTCATACTCACCGAAGCAAAATAGAGAGGTAAGAGGTTCTGAAAAGCACAGGAACATGTCTGTTCATTCAGGTGTCCCTGGTGCAGTCCTTCTAAGGTATTTTCCTGTAAAATCAGAAATAAAACCAACATGTCATGAATAGTTGTTGAAAGAACAAAGTCAAAACTGTGCAGAGCATCTACTTAATGTGCATGGTTATTGTTACAAATGGTTAAAACAACCAGAATTATAGTTCTCAGAGAAAGCCAGACACAGCTGATACAAAAAGGTGTGAAAGCTCACACATCACAAGTCTCTTAACCTGAATGCTTCCATAATTAAAAAGGTCCAGCTGAGAAGGTGAGATTATATATTGACAGTATTTCTTTTCTTAAATAAACTGACTTTCATTCAAAAAAAGGGCAACATGTACCTATGGAATTTATCATACAGAATCTTGGCACACACCTCAGAAAACCTGTGTTCCTCCCATCTCCCACACACAGTGCTATGTCTGGTTGATTGCCTAATGAATTCCCAGTAAGCAACTGCACTTGCACAGAAAAATGTCCACATTAACAGTAAATAACTTCTTACCCAGCCTGCAGAAATCCCTACTATAATTTTGTTTATTCTTACCTTGGTTAGTTCTTGAAGCATATTGGAAAGTAATTCACAGCAAATATCCTTCAAGATTTTTAAATGGAAATCTTCCTCATTTACATCAGTCCTTCCAGTCTCTTCTTGCTCAGACTCCTTGGAGTTATCAACAGCTCTCTTCCCACAGCCCTCCATGTATTGTAAAATACGAATCAAGCTCCCAATCAGTGGCATATCTTAACACAAAGTAACAACAACAGTGAACTTTAACAATGAAAATTCTTGGCCACCCTTTCAAGGCATTAGAATTTTGAAACTCACCATCAAATTTTACACAAAAGCTATAGGAATGTATATTCTGACAGTGTTGTGTTTTTTCACTCAAAGACAGTTTTAAAGAAGCAAGTGGAAATGTAGCAGAAAACCCAAATCATTTTTCCAGCAAGTTGACCTTTATCTATAAAAACTATATCCCAATGTAAGGAGCATGAGAAGAAAACTGTCTTTAGTAGTACCCAGTGAGGGCAGTATGTTAAATTTGCATCCACATAAACCTGTCAGACAGACCAAACTGCACAGCTTCTTTCTGCTGCAGGTGACCCTGACTCACATTCTCAAGACAGGCTTTTAATTCTAAAGACTTGTCCATGGATTGAAAAGTAAAAAATGACAGAGGGATTTAAGTAAGTGCAGAATCTCCCCCTACTTAAAAAAAAAAAAACCTCAAGAAACCTACATAAAAATATATGTAGTATATATTATGTATAAAACAGTAATGTAATTACGTATTACTATATTTTAGCAAAAATAAATTCTGCAATTTTCACTAATTTACCCAATGAAGAATACTGAGCAGAATCTGTAGATTCTGGCACTGTAAATCCTCAGAATTTACAGCCCACCCAGTAACTGAACTTTGGGCTAGCTGTGATTCTGAGTAACCAGGAAAGAATTTTACTGTATGCAATGTCACTGAATTGAACCACCTTCCACACCCACATTAAAAAAAAAAAAGAACGGAAAATAGCATGACTTGCTTTTCCTCATCCTGGTGTATTCCTGCTCTGTCTGTGAAGCAAACATAGCAGACAGCACAGACAAAATAGAGGCCAGCACAGTCTTCTGCTCCTGCACAATGATGGGTGGATCATCTGGCTGGCAAAGCTCCTGGCAAACGAGGTCATAAAGCAAACTCCAAGTATCTTTTCCTCCATCAGGAGCCTGCACTTGGGAAAGAAAGAAAGAGAACCCACCAACCCAACAAATTTAATCCAGGTAGGTGAATTCCTGTTCTCCCCAATAAATAAGTGGTGATCCAGAAGTTACAGCCTCTCTTGGTCCCTCCCACATAGCAATTCCAGGTTCTTACCAATAGCTTGGATGCCCTCATCCACCGTGGTCAGGAGCTGCAGGATATGCATGTAAACATCCAGTCCTTCTGGGTTATCTGATCTACACAGAACAAACATCAAAAAGACAAATTCAAGTGCTGCTTACTGAGCTTATGTTCTGTGTTTTGGTCACAGGGAAGCCCATCAGCAATTGCTGCCATTCCCTTTGCAAACAAACAAGTTGACTCATTTCAAACCATAAGTCCAGGAAAACATATCCCAGTGATCTGTCAAACTCTGCTGTTCCCACTAAAAGCAAGATGTTTGGGCACAGGCCTTACAAGGTTATAAGGAATCTTCCAATCCACAAAACCAAAAAAAAAAATCTCCCTTACCGGACTTGCTTGGCTGCTTCAAGTATACAAGGCACAATCTTAAAGTCTGGAAGCTCCTCAGGGGAATCATCTACAGACGGCCCCACAGAGCGACAAGTGCCATTTTTGATCCAGTTTAACATCAGCTCTTCATCCAGATCAAAGAGCTTGTCCACCACTTCACCCACTTTCACCAGCAATTCAACTGCACAGGAGAGAATGTTACTGTTACTTCAACAAGACTAAAAACGAAGAGCAAAAATTAGCTCACAAAATGCTAGTATATAAAAGTATTTGGAGTAAATTCAGGACTGAAATAAATTCATTTTCTTTGTGACTTACTGCTGGTTGCTATGTTTAATTCCTTTATGTGGCATAGACCAGGCAAAGAGTTTGATACTTAGGGATTGTTGGAAAGCCCACTGATACCTTCTACCTGGTCATGCCATATGTGAAGCAGTAATTTTATTCTGCAAAGAGAGTCGATGTTCCTGAAAAGTCCTAACTTCTGCTTCTGAAATAAAACTTTTCAAGATTTGTTCCTAGATATGCAGTTTTATGCTAATCACCCACCTGCCAATCTACATTTTACTTAAACAGATCTGTTATTTCAATTGGATGAACAGGATTTCTGAGAATTGGCATTTAGAAATGGATCAATTGAAAAAGCTGTATTATTAGGATTCCTTGCCAAATGACAACCGCTGTTACAGCTGAGCTGGATGTTAAACATAAATGCTATTCAAAATATTTTCGTTTTTAGGTGCTTGGTGTGGTTTTTGCTAGATTAGTGCTAAGAGAGATTTGTGTAGCACTGTTTGCATACCCAAAGCCTGTACAGTATTCACCTAACAGAGTAACTGAACCATTCCTCCAGTTCACATTCCACAGATACAGAAGTTTTAAAAATAGAAAATCCATATCTGACTTGAAAAAAATAAATTAAATGAGGTCTTGTTTCAAGGTTCAAAAATGACATATGTATATCGCTGAATGAGGATTGTGTCCTTTCTTTTATTGTGGCAAATAACAATTTCTTCAATTAAACATATTTTGATTCCTCCCCAGAGCTTTCTTTTTTCTCTGTGAGTGCTTTTCTGGTTGGTTTTATATATATTTATAAACCTGCAAAGGCAGGGCAAGTTTGTTTCGGTGTCCTTTAAACTCACCAGGTTTCCTTTATTTTAAAGAAATTAACCCAGCTGAAAATACTTGTGTTTCAAATTGCACACTTTAGTTCTTATTCTTCTCCTGCAAACACCCACTAAATCCCAGCTTTTTCTGGCAACTTACCATTTGTAGAGCTGGACATGATAAAGCAAACACAGTCGTACACAGAAGGATTTTCTCGGATCCTCTCCACCCAGACGTTGGCCACCTCAGGCTGGGAGAGGCAAGTTAACAACAACCTAGGCAAGAATTAGAAGCCAGCTCACTGCTTTTAGCAGTACAAGTGTAAATCCAAAAGAATGACAGTGGAAACAGGAACAGGAATCTAACTCACAGCAAAGTGATTCCACAACAATGCAGAAACAATAAAAGGAAAGGATGAGAGGATAATGAAATAGTGAGCCCACTTGTCAGTTTTCTCCCCAGGCCTCAGAGCACAGCAGAACTACACCAATGATGCAGTAATTTCTGAGATGTCCTACCTGCTTGTTTCCAGAAGAGTTGGGGAGTCTGAATCACACAAACGTTGCAGTAACACTTGGCTTTAAGGAGAAAATGCAGGGGAAAAAAAAAGTTAATAAATTCATCTTTATTTTTACAAAAGGTATAAAAAGGTTAATTTCCCAACTGCAGCCATGTTCTGAGATTAAAGCCAGCCTTTCCTAACTGAATGCACTTCCAGTGTCTCAAGACTACCAAACTTAGAAACTAACTTGACTGGTGATTAAAAATCCCCAAAAACAGTGGTCTGTGTCCTCTCTTCCTTTCCTGAGCACTTCCCACACAAAGATGGTCAGCCAGAAGTTATGAATGAAGATGAGGCTTGGCAGGCAAGCTTAGATCCTTCTCTAACATGAATTTCCTGATTGTGAGTCCTGATTGTGAGAACAAGCAGTACCTGTTCATGTACAAAGCACACAGACACTTACCCAAGATTCTCATCTTTGCTAATGGACATACAGATGTCCTGGAAACAGGCCATATTCCCTAATATTCCCACACAGATTTCCTGGAAAGTCAAAACACAGTGTAATGAGATAACTGCAAGTCCACAGTTTCATTTCCAGAGCCATAAGACAAAAGTAAGAGAGGGTCAGGGATGTTTTCCAGTGTGATTTCCAAGCTTGTATGACCCACTGAGTTCATGACAGAGAAACAAATTTTTCCACAGATTCTATACAGATTTTTCTGTTCTATCAGAGTAGCCTAAAATACATTCAGATACTATGCAGATATTTAGGTATTAGGCTGTTCCATAAAAGCAAATAAAACCAGCTCTGCTTGCATATTCTTTGTATACTGTTCTGAAACTAATTTGACAGCCCTGTTATTAAAGCAAGAAGGAGTCCTAAAACAAAAATATCACTGTGTAAACATGACCCTCACTGATATTCACTTGCTCACTAAAGAAAGGGATCTTAATACAAGCTTCCAGCAAAGCCCATTTTCTGATTAAAGAGAAAATAAAATAAAATAAAATAAAATAAAATAAAATAAAATAAAATAAAATAAAATAAAATAAAATAAAATA
>VZUI01044146.1:0-38669 GCA_013401135.1 Cettia cetti
CCCTCCCCTCCCCTCCCCTTCCCCTTAAGACATAAAGCTAGAACCAAATCAAGCCTTCAAAGATTAGTTTTTGTCTTTTTGATATTTCAAATCCTGCTGTGACTTTCCAGTTGCTTAGGTGCTGCATTGCAAAAACTTCCTGAACCACCCTTCTTGGCCTGATAAATCCACAGATTCTATGCTTTAAAATGATACACAGATGGGAAAGTTTCTAACAGGCATCAAAGTCATTAGATTTGTATTTTTTTTTTCTATTGTTTGGTAATATTTGAGAGGGATTGGATACGTCTGTGACCTGGCTAATTGCAATGAAAATTACAGAGTATTAAAAACAAATGGGAAGATGGAAAAGAAAGTTCTGGTAGGATTTTGAAAGAAGTTTTCAATCTCATGAACATTCATTGTCACTTGAGTGCCTAACTGCCTCAGGCTGCATTGAAGTCCCATCATGAGAGCTGGAAAAAACAAAACCTCAGCTAACCCATGCCTTTAGACTTAAAACCCCAAGAAGCTATAGTCACAGACTAAATAGAGTGGGATTTGAAGCCAGGCTATGCTTCTGCCACTGGCTTTAATTGGACAAGCATGTGCAAGTGCTTTGATTTTTCCCAGTGACAGAAAAGAATCAATAGAAGTGTCATCAGGCTGCATATTTTGCTCTTTATTCACTTTGATAATCCCTCTCCTTAGCTGGAAACTGCTGCCAGTGTACTTAAAATACAATGTCTTAATCACACAACCCCTTAAACTCAATGAGGTGATATTTAAAGTTTACAGGGATGATACAAGAAAATCCAAACAGTTTTGGTGTTAAATGTTCTTGAACCACAGTATCTCTGGATTTTCTCCAATTTCTGCATACTGAACAGTTGAAACCAAATGGGGTTCCATCCAGTAATGCACTTACTGTTTACATAATAGTTGAGGGACATGAAAGGCTTTATGAAATCAATCCCACCACTTTTGAAGTTAAATTATTAAAGAATGCATTCTAACCTAGTTTACTCCATGACAACAAATAGATATTAATTATTTTTACTGTTTGGTACTTCTCTTAGCCTTCTTTTTCCAACAGTCTCTCAAAAGAAACAGGAATAGACTGACTTCACTAATGTGGGCTTTTTTTGAGTCAGAGAACTAGGCTTGGATGCTGTAAAAGGAGTGACTAGGCACGTCTCATTGGGTGTGATGAACAGGCCTTTTACTGATGTCATTAGAGATGATATATTTATCTATGTCTACTTTCTAATGAAGAGTGTTTTCCATCACACAGAAGACACATCTGTTTTACACGGCATTTCTTGAGAGTTATTTACATGAAAGTTCATTATGATTCTAGATTCTGTTTATGTTTTGGGGGGCTTTTCCAAATGGGATTGCTGGTCATACATAACACAGAACCACCAGCACTTAAGTTTTTCTCCAAAACTCTTACCCAAATATTGATCTATGTTGCCAGACCATAGCTCAGCCAAGTCTATTATTTGCTTGCTTATTTGATATGTATTTATTTCATTTTTTTTCTATCAGTATAGATATTAAATGTCACATTCAGAAGCAGCTGATGGAGGAATCAGTAGCACTGCCTGAAATACAAGATGAAGCATGACTGTATTCAGTTAAATTCTAGTGGAAACAGAATATATTCACCAGTAAATATCATCATGATTGATAGCTGATGATTCGCCCTTTAGACAGAGGAAATCACTGGAAAAAAATGGACATATATTGTAGTGACATGTAAAATACTACTCCTTAACCTGTAAGTATTGATGGGCGTTTTCCAAAATTCTTCTTTCATTAGAGCTTTGTCTCATGAGCTCAGTTTGCATTAAAATAGGATACCAGCTTTTACTCCATGTTCTGAAAGCAAAAAAAAAAAAAAAAAAGGAATATATTAAGGGCAGGGTGAAATCCTTCTTTCTATGTCAGAGCTTCCACAGGTACAAATGTTATTGGCAAGCTGATACCAAGGAGAGTAACAGTAATCATACTAATTGAAGAAGAAATACAAGAAGAGAAAACTAAGTTTAGATACGGTGAATCTGCTTCTTTAGAAGACTGTCTAGCTGGCTACTTTTAATTTTAAAAACTTTTTAACAGTCTAAGTGTAAGACATTTTAGAATGTCAGTAATAAAATGAGTAACATTAAAAAGTCTGAACAGAAGAAGTACTTAAGCATACTTAATTAGTTTTTCTGTTGATTTCTCATGATAATGGTCTAGAGAGACAGATAAAACCCCTGAAACTACAGGATTATATAAATGTACAGGCAATTAATAAACCTTAAGATGCAGATTTGTTGTTATAGAAAAGGTTATGTCACTTCTGAGTCAGTAGAGTATTTATGGCATCTCAAGCACCAGCTCAGCAGCAGTATTTTTAATGTCTCACCACTGCAAATCTTTCTTAATTTGAAATTCCAAATTTGTTATGTTTCATACTGCACAGCTGATGTATATTCAAGGTTTTGAAATTCATGGTTTGACATGAGATGCTTTGAATGTCTTGGGAGTGTAGAAAAAGCTGTGTGATTTAATATTTGCCTTCTCTCAGATAAGCCTTTCAGGCACGGTTCTGGCATGTCAAGACAGCTGGGGACTATCTTGGCTAGGCCAGTAGGAGGCTTTTCTTCTTCCTTCTTCTTTTCTTCTCTACTGGTGCATGGGTAGTTTCATTAATTAATCTCTCTCTTTTGTCTTTCAAACAAGCAAGGCAAAACAAAGAAAAGAAACAAAACTTGTGACACACGTAGCTAACAAGGCTGGTTGAACTTTTAACCTCATTTATTTGTATTCATTTGCTAAATCCTTCACAGCCGGAATTGTCTCCTTCCCAAGTTAGTACAAGATGCAACCCTGGAGGGGACTTTGGGAATGACTGCCATCAATCCTAAAATAACAAGTGCTGAGTTTGATCCAGAATGGTGTGTTTGCAGAGCGTACACACAGAATAGTCTCAATTTCCAAACTTATTGTGGTTAACAGACTGAAAGGGAAAATATTTGCATCTTTTCATTACACAAGTAAACAAAAAGTTCTAAATAGCTTTCAGTAGAAATAGTAGGCAAATTTCACATCTCTCAGGATATGATACAACAAAGCTGAACTACGTTACAGCTTTGAATCTTCAGCTGCAATTCTACATAGATCTGAGAAGCCCCCAGTTGCTTGATGGTCTGAACTAGTTTCTGACATCTAATATGTTCTTGAAGATGAAGATGTAGGGTGGATGTAGGATATAGAAATGCCATAAAAATATTTTATCCCAAACTGTATATACTAATATGTAAAAGTTACTTTATACCACAGACCAAAAGCTATTATTGAACAAGTTATATAATTTATCTGAATCTTTTATACAACATTCATTTCTTCTGCTAATTCTTCCCTTTCAAAATTTCCAAAAGCCTCAGCGACTTTGCTACTATTGTAACCCACTTGTGGCAAGTCATGCCACTTTCAGACAGTGATAACTAGTAAGCAAAGCTACCTGATGTGTCACTCAGGATTTATCAGAGTAAACAAACCCTGGTGTGAGATCCAGTCCCTTCCCTGCCAGAAAGCAGCTGAACTCACGCTGTAACTTGCTGACAGCCACTGTGGGTCTTGCAAGGGCAGCTGCATGGGACAAACTATTACAAGGGCATGAGACCTCCTGCTGAATGACAAAGATGCCACACCTCAATCTGTGATACCACATTGAACCTTCTGGTCTGTGTTCTCCAACTCTACCTCCTGCTGTCCCTGGTTTTTCCAGCTTGATCCCTTGCCTGTGCTCCCAGTTTCAGTTGTCATTCTGTTGATTTGGCTGCAGTGAGCAGGGTTTATGACTGTCTTATATGAGCCCTGAGAGATAGCTTTGTTGGTGTGAATAATTCACTCTCTAAGTCCCCTAATTGCTGCTAATATTTGTTTTGTTTTCATAACATCTCTAAGCCAGATTTTCCATGAGGAGCTTACCAATAATGCTGCATTGCCCTGAGGAATTCATGTGCATGCTCCCCTGCTGTGTCAACTTTTTACTCATTCTTGGTAAACAGCTCTTGTCTGGGACAAGTGTGACCCGAAAGATGACATGTGGTGCACTGATACTCATCTGGATTTTAGGAAAATGCATGACTAGTTGAAGTCAGTCCTGTATCTGTGACTGCTGGTGGTATCAGGTTCCTCTCACACACTGTCTCCTCTGTGTGAGCCAAACTGCTTTAGGGCATAGGCCAGATTATAGCAGTGCTGTTTAGTTTCCTATCCAGCATTTAGCTCCCCACATTTTCCTTGTGGATTGCTTTAAACTGCTAGTCCAGCCAGCCACGTGATTGAATATGTAGCCAGCTGGCTGGAGTACACTCAGAGCCTGGTCAATATTTGGAAAGAAGAACACACGTTGCCTGATTTCAGCTGAAATAATGGAATATTTGTAAATACAGCATGATTTTTGAAGAGGCTGAGCAGCTAGTCATTTGTCAGATTGGTTATCAATGATCTTAGTCTTTCCATCAAAAAAATTAAAGGGCTTCTACAAAGCAAATCAGAAAACAAGAAGGTGGAGCTGTCTCAAGCACTTTGCTGATGATCCAAAACCTGAGCTTTGCCTCTCAGAATTCAGTTTCTTTACAGAAGATACAAAAGCTGGAGATAAAGGACATGAATATAAACTGGTTGCAGGATAGCACATATGTATTGCCACAAAGATATCTCTCAAACTATTAAGTGTGGTTTAGGTCTTAATTCTCCCTCTGCATTTCAGTCCAATATTTCATACACCAGTGACTTGAGAAGTTGGGGCAAGGGCAGTGTTATGCCAGAATGAAAAACAGAAGTAGGAAAAAAACACCAGCATCCCAAGGAAAAAAGGATTGCTCACTTCTGCTGCCTGATTTCCTCTTGTTTATTTATGAATTTACATAAGTACACTTTCATTTCTACTTGGAGTTTGAGTTTGGTTCATTTGTTTCCATAGGAGAGTTTTCAAAAATGCTGATCTTGGCTTTCACTTAGCAGAACTGAGTCTTGTGAGTGTGAAAATTTCAGAGTTGTTTCTCATTCAGTCATATGGGGAGTTATCCAGGAGGCTGCAACCAAATCAGATATTATAAAAACAGAACAGAATATTACTCTGAAGAATGACAAAATGACATCTCATGACCCTAGGTTAGCAACTGAAGAAATTTCTATTTAATTCTATGAAAAAAAGAGTTTGGTCTACCTTCATTAATAAGAACCCTAACTAAATATTCCTGCATGCATATGTTTGACATGCAGTAATCCTTGTGTATGGAAAAATAATAACTCAGAGAATTGAAAGTAACCTGAACAATGTGCAATAAGGTCCTGTGTAATCTGCCAATGAACAGCTACACCTGGCATAAATGTGGATCTCAGCTGTCATCCCACAGACTTTTTTGAATGTGCTTCTGTGCTACACCTGGGTCTAGCCCTGCCATGAGTAACAAGCCACACTAACTGAGCAATGAATATTAATTGATTTCTAGAAGGAATTCAGGGATACTGAAGCCTTGATGCTGACTCTATGCACACCTCAGAAACATTTAATTTGGAGTAATTCTGGTTTGTAATTCTGGGACTCTTGGATCATAGCAATTAGAAAATAGTCATAGAAAAGTTTGGATTAGAAGGAACATTTGTAAATATCTGGTCCAAACCCTTTGTGTGCTGGACAGTAGGAACATCCTTTTCTTTTCAATCCTTTTTTTTTTCAGTTCTTGTGTCTTGGTGCCACACAACCAGGCATGGTAGTAGGAAATGACCCAAAGACCCACGCAGTAAATTCATGAGACTACTGAAAAAGGTCAGACTCTTGAAGATGTCCTGGGACAAAAGAAATATATCTAGCCTAGATTATTACAACATTAGTTCTATATAATTTTAATTCTTATTTTTCTAGTTAATGAAATGCATAACATTTTAAGGTCTGTCAACAATCTCAAATGCAATACCACTTGGCTCTTCTACACCTCCACAGTCTGGTTTGCCCTTACCTTTATATACAAGAGCAGGCAGAAAAATTAATGCAGTAAAAGTAAAAAGTGATTTTTCAAAAAACTCCATGGGCGTCATAGGCCTCTGTCCTACTTTGAATATCTCTTGACCTGGTTTATAATATATATGTAATATATATTATAATTATATATATGTAATTGTTGTGTGTGTGTAAAAAGCAATAAAAATAGCAGGAAAGTGAGCTTGCAGACATCAGGCCTGAGAACTGCTGAGCAGATGCAAGAGAACAATGCATCAGCTACAAACTTATTTTCTTGTCATAGATATGTTGGGCTTCTCATGCTTGCAGTCACTTGTCCTGCCCTTTAACTAGTATGGAAACCATCTATATTAATAAGCCTGCTCATAGGGCATGAAATTCATTAATATGTTATTTAAGCAAGGGGATAAGATCCTGGCCCAACTCTCACTGACCTCAATGCAAGGATTTTACTTCTCACATCTTGAAAAAGACAGTGACAGAGCTATTGCTCATTCCCCTAAATACAAACAGATTAGGCTATTATATTACCTCATCACCTTTATATTAATGTGGGATTTATTTATTTATAAAGCAGAATAAAAAAATGAGTGCTGTTACACAGATGAACATAGTGAAAAATGAAAGCAGGCTGAATGTCTTTCAGTGAATACATTTACTTTAATTCATGACTCAGGCCTAATTCTTGTCATGATTTTGTTATCACAAATTCTAAATAAAATAAGATTACAGTGATAAAATAACATCTCTTACCAATGAGCACCTAGAGCACACATGCAAACAGTTAGACTGTCTGTCTACTTAGTCTGTTAAATATCAACTCAGCTTAATTTTTCACTATTATTTCCAAAACTGTCTTTGAAGCTTGATCTGGAACAGCTCATCCCCAGAACAATGTCTTAGACTTCCCCGCCCAAAATAAATAGTTAAATTAGAAGAAAAATAAACAATTCTATCATTCCCATGATTAATACTCACTTTTGCCTTAAACCTACTTTCAGGAGATCTTGTCTGGTATAAATTCTTTTTTGATATCCATCTGAGTTGCTTGAAGTAAGAGATTTCTCAATTACAAAAACCCAGAAGTATAAAAAATGATAAGTTTTTAGTCATGAAGTATTATCTCATTGAAAGCAAATTGCTCCTTGGGAAGGAACAGTATAAATTAATCTTTTGATCTAGAAAAAAAAAACAATTCTGTAATTTTTATGACATGAACTATTGCCATTGTTAACATTATTTTTTCCAATATCTGTACAGGCATAGTAAATCCAGAGTCAATTGTAAGTTTATGACATTGACTGGTATGTAAGAGTCTAGTCCCAATGAGAAGTGCTTGCTAGTGTCAACTCAATGCTTAGATTTGACAAGACATTCAAAGGAAGTATGAAGAAAAATTAAAATGGATTTTCACATGTAGTAGCCTATTGCATTTGCTTTTTTATTGTCAGTCAGGATGGACAAAGAGGGACAATTTCACATGTCCAGCTGAAGGTGAGATGATTTGCGTTTAAAAGGGCCTGCAACTATAGACTTTATAATCCAGGATCACTGTTGCTACTACAGATGTCTACAACAGGTGAGCTAAATCCCACATCAACAGGAAAAAACTAACATGCATGATTGCCTTCAGCTTTACCCATCATTCCTATTCTTCTATGTTTTATCTTAATATACAACTTCAAGGCTTTCCTACACTAAGAAAGTAGGTTATTGAGAGTAAAACTGCCATGAGCAGTCTGTTTCTACAGGATAATCCCATGGGAAGCGTTCTCAATGGCATTACTGAAATCCAGGTAGACTACATCCACAGTCTTTCCTTCATCCTTCATCCTTCATCCACTAGGCAAGTCATAGTAGGTAGGTCATGCAGGACCTGCCTTTCCTAAACCCAGATTGGCTGGACCTGATCCCCTGGCTGTCCTGCACATGCTGGATGATGGCATTTATCTGCTCCATGATCTTCCTTACTTGATCAATTTCTAAGCCTAGTATAGCAAAAAAATTGCTTGGTCTATGTTTCTTTTATCAATTTGTGCTTCCACAGTCATTTGCACAGGAAGTATAGGTCAAGTATCGCTATTCATCTGTATCAGTTAGAAATGGTAAGATGCAGATAAATTATATGACTATCAATTTTTTTTTTCAAAGTTAAATATTATTTAGATAATAATGTGTAAAAATAACACAATTGTTTTAACAAATTAGTAACTGTAGTATAATATTCAGTTTCTAAAAATGTAGATTGTTGTGTGTGTGTAAAAAGCAAAACACATTTTGAAATGTGCTTCAAAGAAGTTGAAATACAATGTTGTTTCATTGTTTTTTCACTTGTGATTCATTGCCCTAGTGCTGGTCTGTACCTATAGCATTGTCTGTTAGCCATGCATTCTGCGTTTTTTTTTTCATTTTATGAATTTTCTAAAGATTTAACAGACTTTATGTGTGGCTTAATATCAACATCAGTAAACTGAGAGCAGCATCCTGACTGCCAGTATGTATTTCAGATGTCTATTAATAACTATACTAGCAAGGAAAATAAATTCTTCCTAGGTGAAATAACTGTCAAAAAAAACTATGCGAAAACCTGACTCACAGCAAACTGGTTGAAAGGTGGTGCCTTTCACACAACACTCTGGGCTGCAAGTCTAAATATGAAAGATGTGCAGTTTCTGCAGTGTTATGGTCCATGAGTCCATGCCAGTGCCTTGGAATAGCATTTTCTCACATCTGTTCCTTCCTCATGTGTTTGCCAAAAATGTTGGAAGAAATTGTTTCAAGCCACTTAAGTACTTGCATTGTTGTTTGTTTTCATTTTTTTTTTAATAAATGTTTTTCACATTAATGGTCTTTTTTAACATGACATGGTCTGTCACAATTCAAACTGCATTCTAGTTTCCCCATGATTTGTCTTATACAGCTGTCATTTTTTTTTCTTGGAAGCATAGCTTGCAAAAAAGTTGTCTTCACAGATGAAGGTAATTGTTTGTAATAGGAAAATGAAGGAAAAGCACAATAGCTTTCTTTTTTGAAAAAGTGGGAAAAGATCACTCCCTCAAACCTGAACAGAAACTTTTAATTAAAGTATTTGTCCCAAGAACAAGAATAGTCCAAACAACTAATCCTGATTATACAAGGAAAAAATTATGCTCATGTGATGGTAGTAAACCAATAATTTTTAATCGTTTTAGCAATTTTCACTCTTTTATGACCTACATTGGTGTTTTATTGTTCTAATAGCTCCCAGTTTGCAGCTTCTTTGTTACACTTCACTGAAAGATAAAGGTCCTCTTCATTCCTGTGCACAGGCTCTTTCACTGCCTTCTCTATTTTGTGTCTCCATATTGCATCTAAGTTGACTATTTTAACCCCTTTATTTCAGTTTTCTTCCCTGCAGGTGTCCAGGACATGCTAAGGACCTCAAACTGCAGCCATTTTCCAGAATATATATGTTTTTTCAATTGCCCTGAGACATTTGTTTATACACAGTATTAATTTCTGGAATTTACTTGTTTGTCAGCATCCAAAATTTTGATCTAAGCAGAGTGAGGACAGGGTTCTTGGAGTGTTTAGGTACTTTATTATGTGGAAAATAAGGTTTTAAATTAAAAGGCATGGATCTCAAGTGAATACCTGTCTGTTTTTAAAGACTGCAGCAACTTGTCAGTGCATACAGACATGTTACACCTCTGGCTGTGTTAAAGAGGAAAGGTCAGAAATTCTGTGTTTTCTCTGACCGTGCAGAAAGCGCTGTCTGAATACAAGCTTACAAGGTGTTCTTTGAACTCAGGCACAATAGCAACGGCAATATTCAGGGATCTGATAACAGGGGTTCTGAATATGGGTCTTGCACACTCTACTATTACTTTTCCAAAAAAGCCTCAGTTAAACAGATTGGCTGGGAGTAACCCCAAATCAGAGGAAAATGAAAGATCATTTGTGTGATTGGGATATTACTACTGTTTTTTTGTAAAGGTTGTAGAATTTACTCATCCGAACAACATCTCTTTTGGAGCTGTGTTTGTTTTTATAATGGTTACGTCCTAGCTAAGAGTATAATGTGGCTAGTTATGTTTAAAATAACAGCTGATGCAGGTAACCTAGCTTTCCATTTTATTGGTAACAAGAGTTCAGGCACTTAGAACTGAAAGCAGCCTGCTACCTTCAATTGTAAAAGCTCTGAGATGTTGACTTAGCTGCTGTTTTAGCCAAGGCATGCTAAGTTTTTTTTCTGGTTTTGTTAAGTAGTGTGAACACACCTTGTGACTGAAGAAAAGAAGGAGCAAATCTGACATGGGAAAAGGAAGAAGGAAAAAGGGTTGAAACTACAGACTCCAAGAGTTCAAATTTGCATTGCTATAGATGGTGTAACTATGGAAAGAAGGTTTCCTACTGGAGTTTCAAAATTCCATGATGTGACACAATAAGTTCTCT
This sequence comes from Cettia cetti, assembly GCA_013401135.1. Taxonomy (NCBI): domain Eukaryota; kingdom Metazoa; phylum Chordata; class Aves; order Passeriformes; family Sylviidae; genus Cettia; species Cettia cetti. The sequence continues at coordinate 10,439 of VZUI01044146.1, forward strand.
TTGGAGACATTTTTCCTTTTCAGTAGTGTTAAGTTAAATAAAAATAAACAAATACTGCTTCCAGCAAAACGAAGCTGTCATAACACAAAAATACTCACAAATATTGCAAAATGGAGGAGATAGCCAAAATAAAAGATGTGAACAGGTACACATAGGACTGGACTACTAAGTATGTTTCATGCCAAGGTTATAAATACAGTTCCCTAGAGTCTATCTATAGTGAGTAAAAAACCCTACATATTTTCAGTGAGGCATTCAAACCACCAGTTAAGTATTCACCAGTTGCTCAAGGGCATGGTGCAGGGAGCGTGAGTCACTTGGTCTGATGAAAGATGTCCCTGCCCATGGCAGGGAGGTCAGAACTAGATTGTCTTTAAGGTCCCTTCTAACCCAAACCATTGTGTGACTCTATAGTTCGAAGCAAAGGCTCAATTGAGTTACATTTCAATGTAATAGCTTTATATTAGTGAAAAATCCTGCAACCCTGAAAGTCAGGAAAGTTGTGAGTTTATTGTTTTGACTGCATAGTGAGAAAAAGGAGAACATGGCTTCATTGTCTGTCATTGGTGTGAAAACTCTAAACATGTCTTGGTTTGGAAAGACAGGTATCTTCTAAAGAAGGCAGGAGCCTCTCTTGGAATGGAAAATGTAAACCCCCTCCTCCGAACTATTATGATTTTGAAATTAAGGGGCTCTCAGGCAAAGATATTGGAATAGGAATAACAGCTCTTTACTAGGAAAATTAAAATAAAAATGCAGTAGTACAAAAAAATCCCCACTGACAGAATCAGAATACAATCTGGCACCCTGTTGGTCAAGGTGTTGGTAGCAGTCCAATTAAATGGTGGCTGCAGTCCTCCTGGAGTGACAGGTCTGATCTGTTGAAGCAATGATCCTGTAGAAAGGTGTAGTTTTCCTCTGAAGGTCCAGTGGAGGTGTAGCTGTGTCTGGTCTTCCTCTGGGAATCCAGTGGCTAAAAGGCTGCTCGTGGTGTTCCAGATCTCAGATTATATCCAGGTAGGAATGCTTGTCTCCTCCCCCCAGGTGGAGCATCTCACATTGGGATGAGATAATTGTATCAGCCGTGCAGTGAAACTCAATGGCCCATTTATAGCAGATATCTCCCTGGAGGGAGGATGGGTCTTGAAAGAGATAAACAACTCTGCCCCACGTGGTTTTAATAGCTGGCCCATGAACAGAAGATACTCCCCTGAGTTATGAGGGATGGGTCACGGAAAAGGTAAAGAACACTGCCCCACCTGGTTTTAACAGCTGGCAATAGAATACATACTTTTGGTTGCATCTTGCATTGCAACCTAAGACAAAATGTCTAAACATAATTTAGAAAATTACTAACAACTGTGCATGACAGGAGACTGTAACCACTAGAAAAATATAATGATTAGTGTTATCAACAGAGGGATGTAATAGACTGTGGACTTTGGCTGTCAAATTGTTGATGTTTGAACTCTACTACATTAAAGGTTTAGCAGAAATACACCTATGTTTTATGGCTACTTTCAGAGCTGTCTAAAACCAGACTCTGGCAAGTAGAATTACTTTCACCCTGCAGCAGAGATCCACTACTCTAAACATCTTGTGTAGTCATTTCTTCCCCATGGTCTCTTGCTCCTTTCAGTACAGGAGTCTTGTTCTCCTTGTTAATCTCCACTGTATGCAAACAGACTGTGTAGGACATTTCTGTCTCCAATTGTGTTAGAGACATTCTCAGTGAGAAGGAGAGGTTGGAAGCAAGTCCAGTAATTCCAGGGTACAACAATGGAAGCATTGGATCATCTCAATTTGCCATTAAAAATATTTTCTTATCTTGCTTTTCCAGCTGGCTTAAATTCGTCATTTGAGCTCTGTGGAAATCATATTCATCTTGACCCAGAATGCATTGATGAATTCCTGGTCCATTTATTATTACAAATGGTTATTTTTTAGAGGAAAAACAGTGGCTAGGAGAAACATTACAGAAATGTTTTCTTAACTCTGCTGCACCTTGGGAAATTCAGATTTGGGTGAAACTTTAACCTTTTGTTTCCACTGCAAGGTGGGAGCATTTAAATTCCACCAACTTCTGTTCTTTTTACATTTCTTTAAGAAGCCCCTCTGTGGGCTATAATAAATTCTGTGTGTCTCCAAATAGAGTTATGTGGATTATGTGTGCTGTTTTTCTTAGTATTTCATCAGGCTCATTATTAATATTGGACATATCAAAGGAGTAGCCAAAATAAAGCAAACTGTAACAGCTGTGGAAATGCACATTTCTGTATACTGAAATATGCTGATTTGTGAATTATACTTTTCAAGTAACCTCATTAAAATGTGTCCTTTGGAAAAAAACCTCCCACATATCTCTGTTTTTTCAAAGCCTTTTTCTCCTCTTACATTCCTGAAGTGATGGAAACATGGTGTGAAACATCACAGGCCAAAAGATTACAATATAATATTGAAAAGCAGAAGAAATGTGCTTGAGACATTTCAAAAATTGAGTATTTCAGACACAGTGGTTTGCACAGTGCATGAGAGCTACCGGCAAGTTGAAATAAACTCTGAGGGCCATGTAAATATTACAGGTGCTGGAAAACATGGCTTGACAGCAGAAGCAGGTAGAATAAGAGGTCAATGGGACTGAAATCCTCCACTGCCTAAAAAATGTCATAGAGAAGACCTGGTCAGAGTCTCCCCAGAGCTGGTTCCCAGAGCAGACATACTGATTTTCTTTAAAAACCAATGCATCAAAACCAGAATGCAAATAAACATCACAAGCAAGTTAACTAAATATAAGTATAAATGAACTTTAGGAAAATTCTGAATTTGAATTTTCATACCAATGGGCTCTAACATTAAGTGATTTTTTTTAAACAATTATGTTAATGTTTTCCACACTGCCCACTGGGGCTGGACCTTGAAATCTGTGGAAGAGAACAGTAAAACTCTTCCTAGTAGCTGGACTAACTGGTGACCCAAGCTAATGATCAAAGACTTCATTCTCTTGAATCCTTTGCTAAGCTCTCACATCTCACCATTTGAGATTAATGTTTCACACCATCTCCAGCTGGCCCAGAGACTATGTTGCATTCTGATGGGTGATGCTCTGGCCCCTATTACTGCTGATACCTTCATCACCTCTTGGCTAGACTACAGTTGTATGACAAACCTGAGCATGTCTACAGCACTTAGGAAACTCCAACTAATAGAGAAGAATGGAACACATCTTCACAGCCATGCTGGCTACCTGGGATCCACCAGGCCACAGAGATTACCCATGGTATTTCAGTTCAAGCTCAAATTTATTTTATACTATCTGTGAAAAAATATGTGATTGATTGTCTAGTATCTAATGTGGAACTACAAGAAAGATGGAGATGGACTTCTTACAAGGCATGTAGTGATAGGACAAGGGAAATGGCTTTAAACTGAAAGAGGGCAGGTTTTGTTTAGCTATTAAAAAGGGGCTGGTGAGGCACAGGAACAAGTTGCTCAGAGAAGTTTTGGCTGCGCTACCTTTTGAAGTGTTTAAAGCCAGATTAAATGGGGCTCTGAGAAACCTGGTCTAGTGGAAGTTGTGTCCAGCCATGCACAGAAATTGCAATGAAATGGCCTTTAAGGTACCTTCCAACCCAAACTGTTCTTTGATTACAACTTCTGCCCTTTTGTTATGGACATTGTATTGCAAATGTAATAAAGCTCATCTCTCAGATCTTTCTTGTGTTTCAAACAGACCTAGAACTCTTGTGGGGTCAAAAGAATGTCAGTACTTGTTTCTCAGGAACTTCTTCCTATTCAGTCTCCTGTTCCATTCTGCTTTTTCTAATGTAAATACATAATAGCTTCCCTAATCCTGAAACTTAAACCCTGCCAGAACACTTCTCCTTCTGGAAAGCATGAGAGAATAGAAATCATACAAGAGATACACAGTTCCATTGCTTACTGCAAAGCAGGAAGTCAGGGAGCAAGAAAGGACTGTAGTTAAGATGTGGTAGAGCAGACTGACCACAGACAGCTAATAGCAAGTCCACGATGGCTAAATATAGTGATGAAAAATATTTTTTGAGCTCTCTGAAAAATTAATTTTGTTTGCTACCAGTAGAAACAGTTGATAAAATCAGAGAATATTTTAAGGTTTTAAGTCATCAGAGTATTTATGCAGACCTTTAATCTATTCCTGTTTAATGAAGCATATGAGTATTTTAGAGTTTTATTTCTACTACTTTTCTATTCGTGTTGGCAATATGAGAAGTGGGCCTGGATGTTAACAGGAGAGGGAAGCAAGTTTCAGAGTTTTCTGTTGTGGAAGCAGAACATCTGACAAGTTAATGCAAATAAAAATTGGACAAACTAAGAGTGCTAGTCTCTCTGAAGTAAGAAACTAGTCCTGGGAGTAGAACTAAAGAAGCTTACAATTTTCAAAACTTGGACTCCTAATAAGGTAGACATTATGGCAGTTCATATGGCTGATACAGAAGTGAAATTCTGAGGTCCACTTCAGTAAGAATAATAGTAAAAAAAATTTCTAGAACTTCCACTACTCTGCCCCCTGAATATAGTCTCTCAAAAGAAAACTACAAAGGACTTACTCATATTTTGGTGGAATCTACCTAAATAACTAACTGTGGCTTATCCTAGGGAACTCTGTACACCTCCTCTTTAAAATTTTCCTTATTTCAGTCTGCTGCACATAATCCAGTGAAAGCAATTCCTTTTGTATACCACAGCTGACCTACAGTACCAGTTCAGTTTGAGACCAGTGCAATAAAAACAGTTAAAGAATGTGCTGATGAGAAAAGTTATTGAGGGAAGCGTCATGAGGTTTATAGCACCTTCTTAGTTTCCTGGTGCTTAAAATCAGCTGAGCTAGCAAAGCAGAGAATTGCTGCTGGGAATCAAAACCAGCTTTCAGATCCAAGTGTTACTGATACTATGGAGGAATACATCTGAAGAGAAAAGCAGAATATGCCTCTACAGCACCAAAAATCTCTTCATCATATTTTTTTTGCCCATACCTAAGCTTTCTGTGCCCCAATTGAGAAGGATTTTAAGGGTTTACAACATATATATATATATAGAGCTACAACATACAGTCAAGGTCTATATGCAGGTATATTTCAGGTTCAGAAGAATGCCCTTTTTAAAATTCCATATTGAATTCCGTGTGAAATGGCTGAACTACTCTGATTCCAAGAAATGAAAAGGAATCTTGCTATGAATTGGTGGCTCTGCACTGGAGTTGCATGCATTTCTATAGTCAACATTTGAATAAGGTTTTGCAGCTTGCTAAAATGACTTTGATTCCTCTATCCACTTTTTTTTCCCCATATAACTTTCTAGTCAGTGTGTCAACAAGGTTTTCCAGCCATGATGAAGAACAAGTTATCTGACAAAACTATTATATTTTACTGTTTCACATGGGTCAGAAACACAGAGTTCAGCTGTAAATTTCACTTTCTCACATGTCAGTAGTAAAATCACATTGTCAGTAAAAAGAAAGCAGCCGCAAAAAACCTTGAAGATTGCTATCTGTAACCCATGCTTTGGTATATTAAACACTAATTATGCAAACACTCTCAATTTAGGAGTTTAATAAATTGCCCACTATTGAGGGCACATATTTGAATTTTACCAGTAATAGGTGCAGAAAAAGGGAAGAAACAAGAGGAATAAGGAAATGAGCACAGTAATCACAAAGAATTGATGGAAACTTTCAAAGAACTGCTTGGAACTTTTCCCATTATTTCATGGCATTTTTGAGGTACAGTATTGTAACAGTTCCAGTAGTGCAAAGAAAAAGCAAATAGAAGAAAGAGAAAGAAATATTTATTGAGTTCACTTTAGTCACATACACAGCAGATCATGGAGCAGATCAGATAATTATGCTTTCCTTCTTCGCCTGGGACAGATCTGTGGATCATCCAATAGATGGTGGAGTCAATGTTATTTGGTCAGTGCCTTTGTTCTGTTATATTGTGTTGTTAAATAGGATGTGTATTATATTCTTCTATGCAAAAAAGTGCTGTAGGTACCTCAAAGATGATTTGCATTGATGAATGAAAATATATACATAACTGTAGTTGTCAAAGAAGATTTTTAATATAAATGCACACTAAGGTAAATGTTTTCATTGGCATAATGTTCTGCAGAGCATTCTTTGCACAGAATGTTTTCACTAATTTCCTATAAAAGCTATTTGTCACTCAGTAACAAATTAAGATCCCAATACTCATTCTATTTTTTTTCCTTCTTTACCATTCTCTTTTTATAACTTGATACAGAGGAATTTTCAAATCATAAAGAAAGACAAGAGCTAGTGCTTCACAGCCTTGAGTATCTAAAATAGCAAAGATATTTGGATATGCTTTCACTATTCTAAATCCCAGATGACAGCATTAGCTCATTTCTATTGTGAATTCCTTTGTTTGTGTTCCCAAGTATAAATGATGTGAAGTAGTATGACTACAAATAATATAATCATGCATTGTTCACTGGCAAAAAGAATTGTAGGACTGTGTTACTAACATCTCTACTTTTTCCCTTGGACACCCTCCATTTAACAAAGGGCAGATCCTCTATTTATCTTTCTGACAGCCTTCAGCACAAAGCCCAATGTCTGCAGGAGCTGGCCTTTGGGCTGGAGAAGCCTCTGGAAGTGGGTAGCCTCTGTTTTGAGAAGATTTGTTAATGTAATTCCTTTCACACTTTAACAAAACATTTCCCTGTGAAATGTTCAAAACACTCTTAAAAGGAGGTAAAAACTCTCTAAAACAGTTGAAACCTGCAAATAAAGAACTGCATAGAAATATTTTGTGAAGTCCTTTTTGATGACTGTCACAATGGCAGAGAATATGTGGATGGATATGATGCAAAAAGGTAGAACTTAAGAAGCAAAAGACAAACCTTTCTTCACAGGAAATTGTATCACTCCACTGGCTAGCATGAGCTTTCACCACCTCCAGACAGTGTTGCAGATATTATTTGATTTAAAGAATCTTGGAATTATCTTGGTTGAAAAAGGCTTTTAAGATCATTGAGTCCAATCATCACCAAAAACACCACTAAACCATGTCCCTAATCACCACGTTAAAATGACATTAAAACACTTTTAAAGAGCTTGTTAGGACGCCCAGTCTCATACACACTATATGGTCTACAGTTCCTCTGCATTAAGCTAAGTATTGCATGATTTCTGTATAGAAAAACACACAGAAACACACCCACCTGTGGTCTTCAGGAGATGGTCACACAATAAGCAGTGTCTATGTCCAGACAAACTCCTGGCCTGTCCAGAGCTGTTGTGACTTTTCAATTCCCAGCTACAAAGAAGACAAGAAAGAAAGAAAGAAGAAAAAAAGCAAGGCAAGTAAGCATGATGGAGAAGAGATAAAAAGGAGTGACCAGTGTACTTGGAGTGCAAGAGGGTGCTCATTAAAAGAAGGAAAACCATGAGACAGAAACCTGCACCAACCATCAAGTGGAAAAGCAACTTAAAATGTCGCCCTGATCTTTTACAATTTTCTCAGCCTTCTGAAATGTTTTCATATCTGGAGTCAGACTCCCAGAGTTCTCATGCATTTTCATGTAAACAAGAAGAATGTTTATCAATGCTTTGTGGTTGTTGACATTCCTCTCTTGGGGAGGAGAAACTTGATGGACTTCTAGTTTGACCAGTGTGGTTGGAGAGGTGGCAACCTCATTCTCCAATCCATGGTCATTGTCCAAAATCTATATAAACTGAAATAAAAAAAATAAACTGCCCCCTTTTTCTTCCTTTCTTGACCTGGCACTGTGCGTGTGTTTATTGTGTGTCCTATAGTGACAATAAAATGGAAAGAACAGCAGAAAAACACGGTTGGGGGAACAATGCTCAATTGAATTGAGGTACAGAACATTTGAAGGACAACAGCAGCCTGAAACTCCTGAGGGCCCAGACAATCAAACCCCTTTGAGTTTCCTTGGGGCTTTGCCCCGATGGTGACTTGATAGAGGCAGCCTTGATCCAATTTTCCAGAAATGGAATTTTAATAATGCAAAAATAACAAACAATAAGGTGCACACTGTATTTGGAGAGAACTGGAACAAGGCAGTAACAAGGGGCCAAAGGCAAAAGGCAAGGTCCCCTATCAGAGGGGTATTTATGCCTTCTGATGTGGGGAGGAGTTAAGGTGGGGTCTGAGGGAAGGGTCCAATAGGGGAGAACGATTAGGAATATTAAAATTCCTGCACCAAAAATCAACCTATGGAAACACAAACAATGAGGTACCTTCTAGCAATGATTTGCATGCTTGAACTGAGGGAATATGTGAGCAAGCCTTTTGCTTACTGTATTTAGAAAGGGATTTCCATGGGCATCAAACAGGGGTTTTCTTCTTCCCTGGGGAAACTACTCTCTACAACAGCCAAAAAGGCAAATATATATGTTGTGTGTCCATGACAACACTCACTACAAGACTTTCTCATGACTTGACAAATTTCATATTTTTAAACACATTTTTTAGAGTAAATTGTTTTGGCGTTGTAAATCCGAACAAATTCAAAACATTTTAGGGTCATTAAAGATAAAACTATCAGTACAAGTGAGTCTGTTCTGAAGACCAAGAAGTTTCCCTCTCTCAGTAAATGAAAACGGTCATGTGGTCTTTTAAAACATTTTTAATCTTCTAAGAAATTTTACACTAAAAGCATGAAAATACTGTAGTATATAGGGGAAAAAAGAGTAAACACAATTTTTTTTCCACATCAGATAATTCCTGTATTAGAAATAGACTATTAGTTTGATATTTAAAGAAGAGTGCCAAGGATACACATTGTGCCTAACTCCATATGGAACTATATGCCTCTTCTTCTAAATGTCTGATATAGTATGTTGATTAGGGACATTTAAACACTCTGAGAAATAACATTCTTTTTAAACAATATCCTAATTTATAAATATTGGGTATCCAAAGAGTTCTCTGAGATATTAACAGGGGAGTTAATTTCTCAAGGATAAGCTGCTACAGGGACAAAATCCTGGTTTTCATCAAATATTTTGGATTTTTTTCTTCCACTGGTTATAATTGTCATTTACTGCTGGGCAAATAGTGCAGTGTGTGTATATGTGAAGAGTTAGAGGCAGGATGGAAGGAATTAAAACAGAAAAATAAAAAGTACACTTGATGCTTTTCCACCTGAAAGAAGTCTAGTTACTTGCCTAAACTTTAAGACTCATCTCTTTAATTTTGCTCAGCAGTTCTATTGATGTCCATGGAAATTCCAATCTTGGAATGAAAACAGAATAGAGCTTATCGTCATTGGGAATATAACAAAATATAAAGCAGCAATTTATAAAGTATTTCTAATTACAATCATTGTAAATCACACCATTCTTAAAATGTTTTCACAAGAATGAAGGCAAAAGTCAGCCAAACTGATAAACAGAATTCAATGCAAAATAACATAAATTTATATTTTCAAGGTTTTAAAAGCATTGACTGTATATCTCTTCTTCACAAATGGCAGCCAAGAATTGTCAGATGATGCATGTTATCTCTGCTAATGATGTCACCAGTGTACTTTTTAATGTGCAATATATTAATCATTTTGTTTATAAGGTGAATGTCCAGGAAAAAAAGAATGGGTCAGGTTTCTTCATTAAAAACAACCCAAGACGATAAACAGCAGATATTAAACAGTTTTTAAAAATGGTATTATCAGTCAGTAATCAGTTTTGGTGGTTTTATCTGATTGCCATGCCAGTTAATATGTCTGGAACTCTTATAGCATTAAAAAGAAATGGAATGGGAGAGTTGAATCACTTATATTTGTCTGTTTCCAGCCAAACTTATTCCAAAATCCAGAAAGGAGGCAGACTTTGACCTGACTTCAAATGCACATAAATTAATTTATTGGAAGTTCTTTTCAATTTTCTTTTTGGTATGAAGTAGAGAAATGTTGGATGAAAAAAATAGAAAACACTGAACTGCAAATGTGACTCATTTCTTTTGCTTCAACTGTGTTTTACAGTTCAGTGGCACATTGTCTCTTTGAGAAATTTTGTAAGCTCTCCATAATTTTTTTCTAAAGGCCTGTCAAATATAGCCATGCCTGGTCTTCCAGGTAGGTTGTCCATACAGTTAAGTGGCTTTAGGATGTAGAAAATTGTAGCTAATGATGATCTAGATTGGAATATGGGAGAAGAAAGGATTTTAACATCAAATTCATTACATTGCAACTGCAAGCAGCTATGATGCTTAGTCTGGATGCTGCTGCCCCTCCTTCCTTTCAGCAAAACTGGAAGTGCTTGCAAAATATTGGAAAAGACAAGACTGATCATATGGTCTGCTAAGCCAGTAGCAGCTTCCAAGTGGCACTGCCAGAGTCCTGAAAGTGAAGAGATATTCGTGGCCCTGACCCGAATCTGGTGAAGCATGAATCCCATTTAACCTAAAAGAAAAGGTAAAAATATAAATATAAAAATATCCTGCTTTCAACCACAGTAGAGCTGAGAGCTAGTCTGATGTTGGGTGCATCAAAAGCAAGATCCAGTGATGGCACTGGAGAGATTTCTAACCATCAATAGATGATGTAACTCCTGAATAGGCATAAGTCAGTGAATTTATTAATACATTTTACTAAATTTAAGTTTTTCAGTTGACAGTGCATCTGAATACGAGCAGATTTGTTGTTGCTGGCTCTATTCTGCTGTCGTGGGATTAAAGTAGTTCATCACTGCATCTACTTGACATCAAGGCAACGAGGATCTTGGTTACTGAGTTAAGAAGGTACATATGAACCAATCTTTTAAAGCATTTGCAATGAAATGATTTGCTCACAAGCGTGGGCCACAAATAAACCAATTTATTTTTGTAACAGTGATATCTGCTATGATCCCAGACACCTGGGATTTGTGGTGAGTTTTTACAAAGATTACGTTTTTACGAAGATTATCACTGACTGGACGATGTCCTGAGCATCCTGATATATTTTACCAGTCTTTGAGCAGAGCTTTTAAATAGATGAATTCTAGAGGTCCCTTTCAATCTCAACACTTCTCTGATTCTGTGATTCTATTATTATGATTAATTGTGATAAATTATAATTACATAAGTTGATAATTATTATTAAGGTGGTATATGCAAACATTTTGTGCTCGTGGGTGTATGGTGCAGGTACAGATTTTTTTGTGCATAGCCTCCTGAGGAGATATGCCTTCACTGGCATTCCTGAAATGCAAACAGGGATATTGCCATAAAAGTTTGGGTTATCAAAAGGGCTGATTTGTCTGGTGAGACAGACTTGGGGGTGGGAAATTAAAGGCTCTCTGTTTTCTGACGTTCTGATTATCCCCTGCAGTGCACAGGCCAAAGGAGACCAAGTGCCTTGCTGCTGAGACAGTCTCCCCCATGTGAGGCATTGTCTCCCCTATGTGGGCAGCTTCCCCATCTCCACTGGGTGTGATTCGCTCCTTCCTCCTCAACATGTGATGGTGATGGAAACAATGAGGAAATGTATAAATACCAAAAGATTTTTGTCCAAACCTAAGTAAAATTTGACTTACTCTGTCTCCTATCTGTGTGTCTTTATAATTAGGTTGCATTGAATTTTCAAAATGTTTAGCAATGTTAGAGTCTAATTACTATTTAGTGGGAATGAAATTATGTATGAAAAATGCCCAGTTTTCAGGGAAAGTCAGCTTTTGGATGTTGTACTAAGGGCTGGGTGATTTTTAGCATTTAATCTGAGGAAAGAGAAATTCATTACAGAATGGAAAACAGAGCATATTTAAAGAATGTGCAGAGGTATACCACTTAGTAGACAGATACACTGAAAACAATAATTATATTGAGCTCAGATTTCTAGCCACAAGTGTGAACTTTCTCCAAAAAACCTGAAATGGCTGCAAGATCCCTAAACCTCAGCATTCCTTTTTTGTTTCCTTTTCCTGTAGCAACTCACTGTGAAGTCTATTGCCTAATGTGCCCTTAATTCTTTTCTAACACTTTGTCCTCAGAGGAAATAACTGCTTCATTGTTCCAAGTGATGATCTAGACTGGATCATCATTCCAGCTGGGTTCAAAGAGTAATTACATCCTGAAACAGAAGAAACTATAAAGGATCATCCCTTTGAAAAAACAGGAAACTTCTCAATTGTCATGGAAGGGTGCTTTGTGTGCACCATGAATAGGCACCAAGAGTTTTAATATGATGTATTTTGATAATTTATGGCAGAATTTTGTATTCCACATACTTGAGCTTCCAAATGTTCACTCCTCATGTTTCCTCAGACGACTTTTGCCTTCAAAGTATCCACTGTTGAATAAAGAACTTGTGGTTTAGGACTATCTGGAGAGTCCTGCAGCTGGATTCAAATAAGCCAGCTTATCAGTTGTCTTCTCTATCTGCCAGCTAATAAAGTACCTTTCTGTTTCAATTTTCTTTTAACATGAGAAAGTAAATCTGTCACTTTAAATAATTTAAATAAAGGTTAAATAGATGCTAACTGGAAGAACTTAAGTCAGAAATGGGCATGTGCGTTGCATCTACTTTCAAAAAAGAACATATGATTTTAAAATCTAGAAGTCCTCTAATCTCAGACTCCTCTGATGGAGACTTCAAATTAATCTGAGAAAATAATAAATAATATTTAAAATAATTTGAGAAATCCTCTATGCTGGGATATTTTAGTATGTTCTGTCATTAATTAGAGCAAAATCAATCTCTAGCATTTATTAGCCTGCATTTCCAGAATTATTTTGTTATGTTTTTATATTTCTTTCAGTTTTCTGTAGTTTGTAACCTCTGGATAGTTAAGCACTGAAAATTTCCTTTGCAAATATCTTTCATTAGAGATCAGGTCCATTTGTAATAACTGCTCACGTTGGGAGCATACAATCTACAATCTACATTCAGATCTCAGCTTTGAGAACCAGACTCCCAGGACACGATTCAGTGCTACTATTTTTCCTCTAGTGGTTTGTTCTATTCTGTGTTTACTGATACTTGAAGTTCCATGATCGCATTATATCTTCTTCTTGGAGGGTGTGAAACCAATAGCAAAGAGAGTGCAAGTCCATATGATTGGTCAAAAAAGATTTTGATTTTTCTTTGACTACTGCTCAATAATTGATTCAGGATGTTATTTTACTTCTGCAGCTTGTATGCAAAAGAAAAGTAAATGCAGATGTACTGAAGTTAGTAGAAATATTAGAAAACATTGTTTTCAGCTCAAGGATTAAATGAGTTAATAGCTTTATATTAAAGCATTCCCATTACTTATGGCTTGTGTGAACTCATTATCTAGGCTAGTTCAGGCCAACAGGTCTTGTAATTTTTATTATGTTTTATTATGGAAGTACTTTTCAGATACATTATCCATGATCAGTGGAGTATATTGTGTTTAGTGGCCCTTGCTTTAAGTGATGTGCTGCATTTGAGTATTTCTGTATAAAAACCACACACAAACAACATTACTGAACCACTTCCACCTTCCACTGAACCACTTCTACACTCACACAACAACCAGTGCCAGTGCCCAATGAGACTCCTGGGCTTTCCAGAGCTGCTGTGCCTTTTCGGCACTCAGCTACAAAGAAGGACTCAGATTTCTGTCTTGGCCAAACCACGCTGTGTAACACTGTGTTTATCTGTTGCAGAAGAGAGAACAAAATCTACCCTAAAGAAAAAGTGAATTGATGGATCCAGTGTCACTCTGTATTTCCAGTGCAGAGCTTATGTGGCTTTTCTCACTTTCATTTTGTTTGCTAAAATAGCTGTTACAGGCCTGGGGTTTGACAAATTAAATTGGAAAGATATGGACATGAATCACATAATATATATTTACAGTGAACAGAACAAAACTTTATTTTATAATACCTAGCTGCAAGATGAGTGTCTTAAAATATTTTCTCTTTTTTTTCTGTATAAATAACACTTCTCAGATTTTTCTTAGCTCCCTGAACCTAATATCCTGGAATCTTAGCCATCTAATAGTAACACAATTTATCCTGTTCTGACTCAAAGTGAGCACTGCACAGTGCTCTTTTAAACCCTCTAAGCTTATCCAACTAAAAAAAAATAGTTTGAAACCAAAAGGAAATCCTCTACAGAGACACAGAAATTAAAAGAAAATAGCTTATTAGGCCTTGATCCAAACTATCCTAACAACTATGCAGACTTTCATCGTGTCACTCAGCTTTGCATCCAGCCTTTGGAACTACAAATTGTAACAAACTGAAGCAAATTTTTTGCCTCTTGATAGAGTTTCATTAATGCTTCCCCTAAACTTCTTGAAATTAAAATTATTATTAAAATTACTAAGCATTATAGTGCTTGTTATTTTGCTTACTCTCTCACCATGAGAGTTTTGTATCAGTACTTTGAAATAGCAAAATATTTTCTGGCGTTGAATCTTTAAGCAATTAATTATATTGAATCATTGTGGAACAAAAGAGAACACTCAGAAAAGTTGATTTTAAAATTGCATGACAAAGCAAAACATGATATTTTTCATAAGCTTGATTTATACAATTTTTTCTTCAGGTTTTTTTATTCAGCATTGTAATAAATTAGAGTGCTATCTCTACTTTTGAGAATTGTGAACATGTGGTTTACTAAAAAAGAAAATGGTCGGGGCCTATTCAGATATCATGAAGCTTGTTAACTGAAATTGCTGAGCATGGCGTATCTATTTTCCATGATTAGTGAGTTGTCCTGTTGGACATGCTGCAAGAGCACCTTCACCTCCTATGACACTCATTACTGCCTTTGGTTTTAATCAAGGTTATTAAACAAAGCAAACTTTGGACAACCTGCTTTGGATTATACACCAAGAAATGTAAAACTAGAAGAGTTCTGGCCTCTGTTATATGCTGTCTCAGCTAGGAGAATATGGACCTTTAAGTTCTCATGCAAGAAGTGAGGCATATTTTAAAGGATGATGATTTTCTGTTTAACTGAAGGTTTCATATATTAAAACACCACATATATTATTCAAATCACAGGTTAAAAATAAATTCAAAAGCAAACTTCAAGGTCAACATACTAGCATTTCAGGAATTCTGTATTAGTCATAGCAATGACAGGAAGAAAATATTTCACTCATTTAAAGTGAGATGTTGGCTTACTCAAGAATGATATGGAACACTAAAATATATCCACACAGCTCCTGGATCTGTTGGGGTACAGAAAATATTTTTATTAGCACTCATCTCACAAAATATACCTTATTCTGTCAGGAAATTAAACCAAATTATGTGATAGAGCTTTTTATTTTTACATTGGCACAAGTTCTGCAAAAAGTCTGATTAATTTTGAGTGTAGCAACTTGCAAACATATGGGCCTTTCACCAAAGTAGACACAAGGATGTTTTTAGAACCTTAATGTTCTAAAAGCAAGGTGAATATTCTTTGGAATATATATAGCAGAAAATCCAACGTTGCCACTTCAAATAGTTCTGTCAAGGAAGAGGATATTTTTTCCAAAGCAACACCAATGCTTTTGTAGGCACCACCCCAGAATTATCACTGCTTAATACAAATGTTGTGTTGTTTATTTGTGTCCTGGTGAACTACCCAGTTCAAATTGGAAGTATGAAACGTTCACCAGTATGTGGACAGAAGGACCCTAATTCTACCAGCTCTGCTCTTGCTGAAACTTTGCTCTGTCTTTAGGCTGTATAATTGGCTTGTGCTTTTCTTTGACCCTCTCTGTTAATCCAGCCAGCTCCCTACTCTTGAAATCCTCATAAAACATTTACTTATGTCCTAAAAATCCTGTGTATGAGAGAAACCTGCAGCAAGGACTCCACAATCCACTGCCAAGATTCTGTAAGGAGTTAAGAGCTGACTGTGAGGGCTTGTCTGCTTCCAGAGCCAGGAACAAAATCTTTGCCACAGGAAATAAGAAAATGCATCAACATCTTAAATTATCTCCCAATAGAAGTGCTTTGCCATGGGGAGATAATTTATCTTCCAACAGAAGTGCCTTGCTGTGGGGAGATATACTTAATGCCAGACAATGTCACACCAAAATCTGAAGCAAGTTCATTACTGGTTTTTCAATAAGCAATAATGATGTATTAAATTGTTTGTTCAGGGACCTATTTCAGGAGTCCCTCTTAAGGATTTACAGAAAAAGTGGAACCTGCAGTGTTGGCTGATTGCAACCACAAGTATCAAGGGCAAAAGGTTAGCATGATGCCAGAGAAAGAGTATGTCAGGGCATCTGGAGGCTTCTGCTGGGGCTGCCCACAGCCAGCCCCTGGCCATGGCACCAGACCTGCCAGTCCCTGTCCCAGTGATGCCCCAGCAATGCCAGCCTCCAGCTCCATCTCCATTCCTGTAGGCAGATGACCTCCTGGATGGACCCCCTCCTCCCACAGCGTGCGCTGCAGCTAGTCTCCATCCCTGCCTCTGTCTCCTACTTCTTTTTGTCCTGTGTGAAGCCTGGCCCTTGTTCACCACTTGGTGTGCCTGGCATGGCCGTAGACAGGCATGGCCAAAGGTTAAGCCAGGTCTGCAAACAGCAGCCTTATTTCCTTAAAATCATTTTTGCAATGGGTATATTTCAGAACACTCTTTGTCTATTAAGTGGGAGAAGCTTAGACAACATTTCCTGAGATCATAACACCTTATGATTTGTAAGATCATGTAAGATTATTCAAGGCAACTCTCAGTAAAAATCTCTGTGGTTAATAATTTAAACTGCTTATTGGTGCAAGCAAGAAAGATTTGTTTCAGAGTCTGAAATTCAACAAAAGCTGATTGATAGTTGAATTAATCTGCCTGTTAGTTAGCCTTTTGACTCAGATCAACAAATTTGGAAGCCAAACCAACAAATGTGTATTTTAGACTGTTTCTCTGGGTAGAAGTATAGATAGTGAAGATATAGATTCTGAAGAACTGGAGTACAGAGGGAGGTAAATGTCAGTAGTAAATGAAAAAAAATATTGGCCTGGAATTAAGTGATAAGTGGATGAATTTGGCACAAGATTTATTAAAAGTCTTTTGAAATTACTTCATTGCAGGAAAAAAAAAATACATGGCATTAAATGCATTGATCATACCAATATAATACAAACTGCAATTATTGTACCACAGAAGGGAAAGGAATAGACCAAGCAAGAGAAGTTGGGGCAACAGAGTAATAAATTAATTTAGTGCTACAAATTAAAAACTCAGTTGAAGGAAACTAACCAAGAATGTTCTATGAGGAAGATGAGTGGGTTGAAAATAAAAAGCTAAATAATTAAGAAATCTGATGCTCAAGAAAATGCAGCAAAAGGATTAATAAAGAAAATAATAAGTTGGTAGAAAGAGTAGTCTTAAAGGTACTAAGACAACAGCTTGCTTATTATGTGTGTCACAGTTTAAGCTTTGGTTGAAACAGAGAATGTAGGTGTTGATTGACAATCCAGTAAAGTCAATGGAAATATTCCTTATGAGTAATAAAGACTTTTGGTGTTGGTCTATGCCCAGATATCAAAGAAAAGTCTTATTAGGTAAAATGGTTCAAGAGCTAAAGCAAATGGAAGAGAAATAATTGCTCTTCTCTAATTACAGATTATGGAGCCTTGAGCGGTACCACAATTATTGGATGTTCTAGTGGTAAAACCCTATGTGTAAGGACATATTCTGGTTGGAGATCAGATTACATGTTTTCAACCAGAAATGTTTCCATTTAGAAGTGGGAAAGGATGATTACTGGCAGAGGCCGTCAGTATTAAGTGTTGTGCAAACCAAGACTAGTGCAAATATGAATTCATATATTCATATATGATTATATAGACAGAGAAGCAGGTTTCCAGGGGATAGATTTTTTTCTTTCAATCCAAATAGTTTTTCTTTAAAATAAATAGAAAAGTGCTTCTATGATTCTCCATTATAATTCACACAGGAATTTGAAGTTTCCTAAATTCTGCACTTTTTCAAGTCTTACTGGCTGGCTAATAGTATTTTTGATTTAACATTGCCTTTTTCAAATATGAATATTATTCCCAAGTCCTCTTTTTTTTTTTTCCTGTTAAAAGGATTTGAATGTTATAGGTTTGTTAAGAAAAACACCATGCTAATGACATAGAAATTAGGATTTCTTTTTTTATATAGTTCTTTTGGCTTCTTTTAAGGTTCTAGGTTATAATTAAATAGCCCTTAGTAAATATTTGGATGCCAGTCATTTATTTATATGACATTTCAAGTGGTCAGAGTTTTATCACAAGTCTCAAAATATGTGTATGAGACTCTACTGCTGAGAAAAGTCACTGCATGGAAAAACTGAAGTTTCAACCTCTTATGAATGTGGAAGATATCTTGAGCTCATGAGCTGACATCTTCTTCCTCAGAAACAAGCTAATAGGTTAAATAATTCCCCAGTTTTTTTAAAAAAGTTTTGAGCACACATTTTAACACATCTGACCATATGGTATGATTCTGATTTTCCTTGCTGAATGACCTCAATTCTGCAGATAAAAATATTATAAAATTGTCAGTGAATATAATTTATTCACTGGTTTTCTGAATTCATCTTCCAAGGAAGATAACTAAAGTACAGTGAAGCAAAAGTTATCCTGAATCTATGGCTTATTTGTGTAACTACCTAGCTTTATGAAAATTGTACGCATAAAAACCTTTTGGAGAGTACAAGCCTAAAATTCTTTTTCTAATAATGGAAAATGTTGTCTTTCATTAGCAATATAATATTAGAAGTAATATGGGAAATGTGCTATTTTTCTATTTTGCATGGTTTTTTTTCCTCTTGATGCTTTTCTCCTCAAGAGCCTTTTTCTACCTGAGTCTCTAATACCACTTTTGCAAGCTCCATATGATCACTAGTTGCTGACGCTTTTCCTTTACTCTAATGCCACATGCAATGATTAATGTAGAATTTTTCTTCAAGTCTTACAAGCTGTTTGTTTCTAAGGGCAAATAGCTGAAATAAGAGGATTATCCTTATATTTCTACTGGTTTTGAACTTTTGCTCTTGTATGCTTTATCCCATTCTCTGCCCTGATAGAACTTGGAATGACCATCCTGTTGGGAACTCAAGTAATTAATTGTCTCCTCTAATACATAATTAACTGGAGCTCTTATTCTTTTCTTTTTTTTCTTACCCACTAACTGTGCTTTTAACATGAAAGCTGCAGCCATTATACCCTTGTGCTGAGGGCAGTTCTCTTTTCAGCTTTCTTGCAGTCTAGTAGAAGTGTTCCCAGACTCCTGAAAAGTTCAAAGTTTCAGATATTCCCAGTAACTTGCATCACAGCAGGCATGCGTCATGTTTCTCTTGAGCATGGACATAGCCATTCATTCCTTCTGACTGGCCACAATGGAGAATTACACTATTTTCATCTTCTACATCCCAAAACACTTGAAGAAACACATGTTCAAAACTGCTCATGTGAAACACCTTGAAATGCAAACCCACCAGGAATTCTGCGCCAGAGAAAAATCTCACAATCCAATCACTAGTGCTTCCCATTTAAGAGTGTTACTAAAATATCTTTTATTTACCATCTAGCTTTATTCAGAGCCCTGTCTTTTGAAAACAGTTTAGCAATAAAATTTGCAAAGATAATTTACTAGCACATTCCTTACTCAGAACAAGTTCTTCTGAGCAACTGTTAAGCAATTCATCAGTGGACAAAGAAGATGTTCTGAAGTCAGCAGCAGTCCCCATTCTCTAGTTTATGGAATGTCTCTGCCTCATCTTCTGTGTCAGCTCAGGTTATAGAACTTCTGTGTCAGTGGAGTTGCTTATTAGATTATACTTCTACCAATGAATCTTTATCTGGGAAGTGGTTGTTTCCTGTACAGGTAGGTTTAATTTGCAGCACAAACCAAGATGTATGAACTTCTCCAAAGCAGTAGAAGGACATGAAAAACTGCCTGACCACTGAAAGAAGAAAACTTACAGGTCTCCCTCTAATGAGATGAATCTGGACAATAGATCAAAAAGAAAGAAATGTGAGTGGGTAGACTAGCAATGGGAGATGGATGATGAGGAAGTCTGAAGGTGATTAGAGAGTAGGGTAGATTATAGATTATAGATTAGACTGGATTATGGGCAGGAGGGTAGGGAGGGAGCTGTGAGATCTATATGTGACACAATTGAGGAGAAATATGATGAGATATGAAGTGATAAAAATAGGTGCCTTCATGTGCTCAGCCCAAACCATGCTTGATCTAAACCTGTGGTTGAACTGTGCTGTGCTGGACAGTTAGGTGACCTCAGATGGCAGGAATAAAGGCAAATTCAGTGCAGCCTATGAGCTCTGCTACTGAGGTGAATCCACATCCCTGTCATGGCACAGGCTTTGGTGTCTTAGATGACTGCCTTCCATCCTGCATACCTTAAAAATTCACTGAGAATCTAAATGTTATGACACAGCTTTTCATCACACACATTCAGCCCACAGCCTCCCTTTTCTGATTTACGTCCTTTACTCACAGTTGTCCCAACTCATTCTGTACACAACCCATTTGTCAGGACAACAACCCAGCCCACAGCTCTTAATGCCTTTGGTGCATCTCCCTTCCAACTCTCTTCCTCCCATGCTCGCCCCACCAGCTCTACAGGACGGATAGGCTGGGAGCACCAGTCTTTTAATATCAGAGTTTCTGAGTGCATAATTCTTAGGAATGAATAGTGGAATTAGAGCTGAGTTATGGCTGATCTGTCAGTAATCATCAAAAACCATGAAATATCAGCTATACAGACAACACTGACTGCAGCCCTGTAAATCAGATTTAATTTTATCCTCAGAGTGTTCATTAATTCTTAATGTTTGAAAGCAATATAAAATAGAGAGGAAGAAACTCTTCCAGAACAAGTTCAGACCAATAATAGAAATATTTTCTGTGTATTTCTTATACATTGTGAGAAACTGACTTGTAGATCAACCCTTATTACAAACAGGAGTTGTCATGTTTTGTTATCTTCCTTAGAGAGAGACATATAACATCATTCATTCTATGATTAGTTAAACTTAAGATTTACATTTTGGTTTGCTCATGCAGTTTCCAGCATTTCAGATTATTGCCTGTAACTCTTCATTTCAACATAACTCTGTGGAGCTTGAGAACTGGATTGCTACATATTGCCTGTGACACTCATTAGCCTTCTCAGAGCACTTGGCCCAGTGTCTGTGCATCCTGTTGCTGTGAAAGCACAGGTCACTGGACTCAGCGTTCATCTGCTGTGACCTGTTTCAGAATAGCCATGTTGAAATAAACCACTTGGCGATTTTTCTTATCATTTGGAAAGCAAAGACAGAGACATACCAAATAACTTCATGTTTAATTTTCATCAGTAAATGCCAGTTGGTATAACTTGTTCATGTTAAAAGGCAAAAAGTAGAAAGTTTATAACAAGTCTCGGTTGCTTGACTGTAGACATCTGGTAGGAAGTAGTGGGGCATACAGTGTAGCCTAAAAGATCCTGAAATGTTATATGAAGATTGTTTTAAATCATGACCATAAAAAAACCCCACCCCAAAACCCGAACACTGGCCACATTATTTTCACACCTTATGAATGAGTGTATTAGAAAAATAGAGAATTAGCTGGCTCAATCACTTTGAATAAGTACTCCTAGCTTCCAGCCAAGGTAATGTATACTATTTTCCTGGATAACTGCCACATGTTCTCACATAATTTTTTTTAAACAGTGATATTTATTTAAATGTCAAGATGGGCTGTGCTGTATTATGAGAGTTTATAGAATTTTTAGGATTTAACTTTATATAACATGATTAATAATCAAAGTTGAAATGGATTATTAAAAAAAAGTTTTAGTGAAAGGGGCAAATTCCAGCCAATCAGTGACAAAGATAATATATGGACAAAGCATAGCAAAAACTAGACATAGACAATCAGGTAAAATGAAACACAGAACTCTTTCCTGCAGATAATTAATTTACTGGACTATATTCTCTAAGGGTGGCCAAAATACCTGTGTAGGCTCCTGGAGAAGACAGGTTAATACTAATCATAAGATCTGGGGTAGCTAAGGTTATTAGGAATCTGGGGTGATTGGGATTTCATCCACAGGCTGTACAGGCAGCTGATCATTTCAAGAAACTTCTCCCCCTCCTCCCCCCGCAAATGAGGAATACAAAGCCTGCAAATGCACTGAATGATGATATTTCAGTTACTTGTCCCAGGGAAAGTCATTGAGGCATTTAGCTCAGTCAGATTTAAGTACATAACATATGGTTCCAGTACGGCATGTAGTCTAATGCTGTCTATTTCAGCACATTATTATATTGTGTTATTATATAACAAGGTCATTATTATATTGCTAGGGAAAAGTTTTGTACATCTTAAAGTCATGGTAAAACAGTTCCTTGGAAATAGAAATAAGTATAAAAACTGCTGCTTGCTTTTTTGTTGTTTCTGTACATGTCTGTATTTCACAAAATCAGAAACAGTGGTCCTTGTATCAGGATCAAGTAAAACTGAAGGAGAAGATTTTTGAGTTTTCTGAATCTCAGTGTGAAAATTAAGACTATAATAAAAGTTTTCCCCCCTTTTTTTTTAAGTAAAAAGGATAAGAATTATCATCTTGCATTTTATTATTTACACATAGGTCTCTGGCTCGTTCTCTGACACAGTATATTTTCACATGCAGCATAGAAGCAAATTTATTATTGTAGTATTTACTGATGGTAAAATATAATAAATAATTTGAAAGAGGGGCAATATTGAACCAAACTTTTTTTGTGGAAGATACTTGCCAAATTAAAACATTTTATAGCGTGAATGTGAAGAACACTCTTCTTACATCAGTCAGAAAGGGATATTCTTATATTGCAATAGTTGACATAATAGCAGACTGTACAAGAGAATATACTGGGAGAAAATATAGTTTAAATTGTTTTTAAAAAGATGCTGGCAGCCTCAGGCTGCTGACATTAGAAATGAGAATGCAAGGCATTATGGATATAGATAAATCTGGCTGTTATGCATACAGAAGGTTAACTTCTCCCAGTGTCAGATTCCCTGACGTGTTAAATCTGTTTCAGTAGAAGAAGAAAAAAAAAAAAAAAAGCAAACCACAGAGAAATTATGTTTCTGTGTGGAATAAAGAACTCTATGTACCCTTGCTTGTAGGTTATTTCACACTATTAAAAAAAAAAAAGAAACTGAATTAAGTAACAGAATGTTAAAAGGAGGTTTACAACACAGCATTTTTCTAGATGAATAAATTGAGACAAAGCAGAATTAAATGACTCCTCACAGACTGTGCTAGAAAAGATTTGATTTAATGGAATCTCCATCTACAAATTTTATTGAATGAAAGTGTGAACAGGTAAAAAATTGAATAATGCTTAATTTAATGCTATTAAATGTCTCAGTTATTCATGCAGGTGAATTTATAATTGTAATTTTCAACTCATCAATATTTAAGCTATACTGAAAAATTAAATCAACCTTTTTTCAATCAATGTCATTGATCATAGACTTAAACTGTCTTCACTGACATATCAGAATATCAGAAATTATTTGAATTTACAAATTATTTATCTCTGTATTGTTCTGAGCAGTTGCTATATACTAATAAAAGTTCTCACACCAGCAGACTTCACTTCTTGTTAATTATGGGGCTTGTCTATCTAGCTCTGAGCTCCAGTTCATGAGGGTTTGAGGTAGCCTTCTTGAAAGCTCCCCCAGTTGGAAAAATGGTACCTGTAGCTCATACTAACCTTTGTGAGAAGTTTTAGAAATAGATTGTAACTAAAAACATAATGACATGGTTTTGGCTATCTGAAATAGGGAAGGCATATGTGTTCCAACAGGTCACGTTTACAGTTTGTTTTTCTCGGCATTTTCTGTGGAAATGGGGCCAAGTTACATCTTTGAGTTTCAGAAGTGAAGAAACTGCCATTAGCTACTTCTCTTACACTAAAATTCTTGTTCCTAGTATCTAGACTGGAACATCCCTTTTGAATGTTAAGCACATAGATTCTTGTTGTGCCCATGACTGACATGAGGAGAGGTGTAACCCTGCTTTGGCAGAAACTTTGCAAGGCACTCATTTCATTCTCTGCCTTTTAACCCTGATCCTTTGATTTTTCAGTTGCCCTAAATAAGCCATATTTATTGTGACTCTGTTTCAGATTCCTGCTGCTCTTGTCTGGGTTGTTTTTCTTGATTGGGGTGCAGTGGTCAGAATTGGTTTTATGCTCTCTGCAGAGAACCCCAGGAAAGGCACTGCAGATTTTAGGTGTAACAGTCATCCTTCATCTGTCCTGCAAGCTCCATTAATTCTTTTCAAATCCAGATAATGGCAATTATTTTTCTCTAAGACACCTTGCCATTGTGGGTCATTATCCACTTTGCAAGCTGCAATAATCCCTCTTCCCTGCCTTGGCCAGGTGGGATATATGTAGGCTTATCACCTACTTGCCTTGGTACTAGTTTAAAGAGCTTCCCAAAACCCAGCTAACAATTGTGCAGGATTTTTAGATTTGTTGGTGAAGAAGTAGAGTTGTGATGATGTTGAGGGAAACCTTTGCTTGGATAGAAGTTCAGACAGAATTATTAGCAGCTAGGGTGCTGCAAGGCCTTCTCTTGAGCTGCTAAAATTCACTGCTGATTGAAGCCAATGTAAATAAATGGACTGTGCTTTAGATTTTATTAGCTGACAGGTCAAATCTCTGTTAGATGCTATTTGAATAATTAAAGAACAAGCCTTGAATGTTTTGTAAATAGTGTGTTAGTCTCTCTGGGATTGTCTGCTTATCACTGTTTAAGGAAATAAGCATTTTAAAGAAAAAGCACTGAAATTCAAAATGTGCTAAAATCCAAACAGAAAAAGCCTAGTAGTCATTAGAAAATAACTTATTTCACTGTTCATTTTCCACCATTACAAAGTAATGTGTGCTCAGTTCTAAGAGTTGCAGAACCTTTCATATAGTTTTCAACTAAAGGTTAGATGCTTTTGCCATTAATGAGATTCTCCTAAGTTCTTTAATTTAAATTGCTGTTTCTTGAAATTACTATTGAAAGGCCTAACTTGCTGCTAGGACACCAAGCTGTAAACATGATTGCTTCAAATAGGATTATTTTTCACTCCATAAATATTAATTGGGGCTCCTCAGAGCTTTAGTTTCTTGGAGGGAAAAGGAAACAGTTCTTCATTGATACTCATAATATCTCCCAGGCACATGGAAAAATGTGGTATTGGGCAGATCTTAAACAGAAATTGCTGAGCTTAAGTAGTGTGTGGGCTGCAAAAAGAAAGAAGATGGGTGCAGTGTCACTCATTAATTCTTTTCTGTATGACTGTTCTGCAGCAACCAGTCCCAGCAGAGCAATACAGCAAGCTGATTACAAACTAAAACTTCTCCAGTATGTGGTCATACACTGTTCAGCCTAAGCAACTTTCTAGTGAGAAAATCATGGAAGTAATTTTTATTTTAACTCCCCAAATAGTTCCCTGTTGCAGAATGGCTCTCACTCATCTGTCCAGAGCAGCCATGCTCTGCAAAAGAGTACATTGAGTTTTTTACCCATTTATGCTCACTTTGCTTCCAGAAAAAATGAGTTTACTTGCAGGAATGCAAAATCATAGGAGAAAAAAATCCAGCTGTGCATGCTGACGTATGCTCTTGTTTCCAAGTAAAACATAGAGTGGTGGGATATTTATTCATTGTAGAACATAATATATAATTGAACTTGTCTGAGGTAAGTGAAAGATCTTTTTTCCATAGGAAGCAATGACTATATTTACTTATATAATTAAAAATAAAATCATATTGCTTTTTCTCAGATGAAGATCCTACAGCAAAAAAAAAAAAAAAAAAAAAAAAAAGTTTTCCAGATAGTGATATGAAGATCCAATGTCAGTCATCTTCAACTGCTTTTTTTTTTTTTTTTTTAATGGGAACCTACTCTACTTTCTCATTATTTGATAAATTTCTATCATTCTTATTTCTCTGCTGCCAAGAACAAGAAAATTTTACAAATCCATGAAAAAGTAATGCATTCCTCTTTCAGGAGTACTTTCTTTTAGAAAAAGTATTTCTTAGTTAAAAGGAGGATGGAATTTTCAGGAGGAGGACCAATTGTTTTGGCTTGTATGCAACTTTGTTTGAAGCGTCATCATTACATATATATGTGCACATTTGCCTGCCACACAGACCTATTTCTCTGAAATTCAGTGGAAGTGTTACTTTTAACGTCTATGTTAACAGGTCTGTTTCTGCCACAGGCAAAGTTTTTAGGGCTGCCAAGTAATTGCCTCTTACTTCCTTTATTAGATCCTGCAAAACTTTTTCCTGTTATCCTTCAAAATCTAACTGAAAGAAATTGAAATTGTCCTGACTTGATCCTTCTATTAGAAAAAGAAATGGAAAAAAATGAATATGGGGGAGATTTGAATTAGCTTGTCAAAGATGCTGAGACTGACCCAGAAGAAGAGGGCCAGAGATGTAGGGTGAAACTGGGAAACACATTGGGTTTGGTGGCTGGGAGAACCTTAAATAATTTGAGAAAAAGAAGGACTACACAAAGAGAGAGGTACTGGAAAAATGTAGTTCAACATGGGCCCAATGACATGGGCAGATACAGAGGCTAGAGGGATGTGAACACTGAGACTGGTTCAGGAAGCAAATGGGCACCAAAAACCTGGAAGCAAAATGGAAAAGAAATATCTGAAGACATGTTGTAAGAATGGCAGGCAAATCAGGTGTGCTTCAGGATATAAAATGAAGTCAAGGAGACACAATATGGAAAGAGTGAGAGAGGAAAATGAAAATGGAAGTGGGTAGGAAAGGGATGTAAATAAGATTAAAACTGAAATAAGGTAAGGTGCTGCAGAAGAGTTAATGGATTTAATGAGGGAAGAGTTGAAAAGTATTAGCTGGATCTCTGTCACAACTCTGTGTTCACATATGCTTCTGTTCTTCTAAAAGAGACCTTCTTTAAGTACTATCTTTTTGATCTGTGACCTTGGGTCCATTGGTCACTGCAAAGTCCAGTCAGGGTGTTTTCATTCTTTTTCCTCAATGTCTTCCTGCTCCACGTATATTGCCTCATTTAGCTACAGTTGGGCCATTCCATACTATCCAGACCTCCAGACTGCATTTTATCTCTGTGCTGTCTGATCCCATGACCTCTGAGCAGTGACTGTCCATTCCTTGTCCTCCTGGCCACCTTTTCCCGGTTTTCCTGCCAGCTTATTTTGAACATAGCTTTTTGTTGTGCAGCCCCACAAACAACTGTGTCTGCACAAAATAGTGGTGGTGGGTAAGGAGGATCTGAGGGGTCAGAGGGGTGGGAGGCAGAAATGCCTCAAATAGCTCAGCTGTTTATATACAGCCTCACCGCAGAAGAAGTCCCTTGGTATGCCAATGTACAGACACCAAAGCAGGTAAAATGTTCCTAAATATGCTACAGAACATTTTCCAATTGATTTCAGTGGGTGTCAACAAAATGCTTTTCCCCATGGGGAATGTGATCTTGCAGACCAAGCATTTTGGATGTTTCACTGTGCTCTGGTACCAATAAATAAATTTAAAAGGCATTGTCAAAATGCTTTATCACATTTAATATCCAGAATGACAGCCTACTAGGGTTGGTATTAATTCTGTTAATACATGTGGTGAATGGATTTAATGACTCCACTCAGCTTTGATGCCAACAATGCAGGTGCTGATACAATGCAAAGGGATGGATCTTTTCATATATATCTATGCACACTTATTATGCTGCTGAAGAAGAGAAGTTTGTTTATGAAGACAGTGCACAAATAACACATGTTTTTCCAGACTGAGAAAGAGCTGATGCCTCCAGTTCTTTTAATTTAATCTGAAATAATGAAGGTTGGCATTGTTTTCCGTGAACTAATGGGTAACTAATCAATTCCTTCAGCTGGTTACAATTATATTTCACTTAGGCACACTACTTTGTTACAAGAAATCTGAACTGAGCTGAACTCTAGCTCTTTTGAATATGACAACTTGCTCTTTAAAGGAAAGATTTTTTAATCTTTATGTTTCACTATTTATTTGAGTTGATTTTTCAAGTAGACCAAAAGAGAATTTTAATTTTAAATTTGGAATCCTATGTCCCCTAAGCATATGCTACTAGTGAAAAAAAAAAAAAAGTCTAAACAAATTAACAATACCTAAAAAAAAAAAAAAAAAGAAAAAAAGAAAAAAAAGAATTGTGATTATTTTATTTTATTTTATTTTATTTTATTTTATTTTATTTTATTTTATTTTATTTTATTTTATTTTATTTTATTTTA
>VZUI01044153.1:0-34291 GCA_013401135.1 Cettia cetti
TTTATAACCATGGGTAGCATTAAAAAAAAAAAAAAAAAAAAGAAAAAGGGCTGGTATCACTTACTGTTCCTGTATGATAAACGGACAATAGATGAGGTGGAGAAAAACCTTCTGTATTCAGGATACATGAACTCTTTGGGGCAGAAGAGAGCCTTCAGCATTCTCCCATAGCTCCCATGGGCTGGGGGGCCAATAGGCCCTTGCAAAGTGAAGAGCATTGCTTGAACTTCACCCTAGGAGCTTGGCAGAGCCTAAAAGAAAGCCCTAGCCTGCAGGCCGACCTGCCTAACTTGAGATAAGGCCTTTTCGAATTTTACTGCAGATCCTTCTGCCTGGAGTTTGCTTTAGACACCTCTGTCTAACCTAACTGACTTGCTGGAGGCTGATTTACCATGTGCCTCCCCTTCCTCCAAGCTCTTGCATACAAGGTCCCCTGCATTTGCATACATGGAGTCATGACTCCCTCAGCCTCCCTGTGCAGGTTTTGCAGTGGGAAATGGCCACCAGGAACCCCTCCTCTCCAGAGGCCTCTGCCTCTACCTGAAGGCTGCGTGGGAACTCCCATGATACCGGGACACAGCTTTCATGACTTGAGACACCTCCAAGCCAGCCTGAGCACACAAGCAGAGCTGTACCTCATAGTGGGTGCTGATACAGCTCCAGCAGGACCTGTCTTTCCAGCTGGTACTGTTTCAAGGTTCTGTCCCATCAGCGCCCTTTGCTTACATCTTCAAACTCTGTATCACATGACATTTCTAGCAAAGTGATTCCCATTTAACCTTTGATCATGTTCTATATGAACTGGTCAACTCCTCCTGCCTGTTCTTCCCAGATAGATGCCTCTGCCTGTACTTCTCAGGAGCAGTGCATCTGGAAATTCAAGGTTACTAAAACTCGACCCTGACAGGAGTGTGCTTTTGCTTCTCCAGGCACTTGTCTGAAATATATCTAAAAGTTTCTTTTCTCCTAAGGAACACTGGCACCATGATGTGCCTTCCTATCTGGCTTGTGCTTTAGTTCCCCACCCCTTCAGCATACTGGGGACAGGGGGGGCACCATGTTTTGTCATCCATCAGGTTTACAACCCAGGAAAGGAGGAGACACCTCTGCGCCTCCACAGAGGAATGACTGTAGCCTGTCTGCAAGCAGTTGCTTAGTTGTGTCTGATAACAATCAAATTAACTTTCTCCTACTTTTCCCTTCTGAGCATTGCTGTACAGAAGAGAGGAAAAGATAGGGAAAAAAGGGCAAAAAATACTCAGGCAAGTTTGCTGAAATTTATGATAATGTTAGGGAAAAAAACGCAGACACCTTAACTTTGGGTTATGTGGCTGAAACACAAGCCCATCCTCCTTCTGACAGCAAAGCTTCAGAGCAGCACCTATCAAGGAGCACACATTATACAAGTAACACAAACAATTTAAGTTAGTTCTTGCAGAAGGAAATACATATGGTTGCCAATAATAGGTCCATACTGAAGTAACCAAGGTATGTTGGACACCTGATGACATATAAGGTTGTCCTGTCTCAAGGATCTCTCTCTGACCTTTTCTTATGTATTTATCTACTTTGTTTTTGAAAAACATTGGATAATATTAAAGATACTAGCAGAGCATCTCAGTATTACAGACAGTATTGAAGAACAAACAAATAAGTGCACACAAGACTCTTCATGATCAGAGCTGAAATAAAATGGTTCTGGCAGCAAACTTCTACTTAAGTGGTCACTGGACAGATTCCGTCCTTACGATGATCTATTTTGAGAAGGTTTATTCTTCCAACAACAACAGAAACAGTCACGAACAGAGGGAGTCCTATAAAGTAACTGAAGAGTACATGAGAACAATATGTGGGGTTTTTTTGTTGTTGTTTTAAAGAATCTGTTAGAGTGTGTGTGACTGAAATTTATAGCTGTGCATCCAAAATCATTTCCTTGGAAGTTTGTATATATTGCAGTACTTGGCGCACAGGAGGAGGAAATAAATTGCATTTTACAGCATTCCCACCTCTGATGCTGGGCCTGTGATGATTCACGCGGCCCGGGAGGTCAGCCAGGGGACTCAGAAGCCACAAAGCCCCAGTGCACACTGTGCTTCTGCCCTGCTCTGCTCAGCTCTCACAGGCCCCCAGTGAGGACTGATCTTTAGAGAAGATGCCCCAGGGTTATGGTACTGGCTCTTCTCCATCTAAAAAATTGCCCATGAAAGCAGGACTCCCAAATACCAATTTTAGTCTCTGATATAGAGCACGGGAGCCAGAAAACTGCTGAGGTCCAATTCATTATGCTTTCTGGTTTATATCCAAATTACTCATTTTAGCAGGATTCCTAAAAAAATTACATGGTTTTGATTATACCATCTGATCATCTGTCTGTGGTTCTTTCTGCACCAGCCATTTTTTTAACCCCATAGCCAATTTTCAGGAAATTAATTTTCAAAGACGGCCCTATTCTCACAGCTATAGTAAGAATTGGCAAGGAAGGAAAAGCAGGCTAAACTCAGCTGCTATGAATGATGTTAGCAACTGGCTGGCTGATCAGCACACATGGAAATCCGGTATCTAGAGTAGTTTACCAGACTTTTGCCTCATTGGGGTATTAAAGAGCACAAAGGGAACCAAAGTACAGGAAACTAGGTTTCATACACACATTCTGTGGCTCAAAGCCATCTTGTTTCAAGTATCAAAGAAAGAGTCTTCCATGTTCTAACAAGAAGTTAACCTAGGAACAAGGAGCTATCTAAGTTCAGATGTAAAAGGACCAAAGCTTGTAACTTCGCCCTGGGAGCTGCCAACTTGCTGCCAGTTTCAAATTTAATGGAAATCAATGAAATTATCCGTGATCCAAGAGCTTTACAGATGGTCCTCAAGTCTCCTCTCTCAGGATTTCTAGGATCCTGCCACTGTAGAATCTTCCAGCCTTCCAGAACTTACAAGCAAGTATTAGGATCAGTACAGAAGTGTTTCTACAATGAAACAGAAATGGTGAATGATCTTTCACCAAAATAAAACTGGGAAAAACAATCTGATTAAACTAAATCAATTGTTATTATATTTTTTGCCTTCTGATCAGTTTCTAGAAATAATTGTGCACTAACCCATTAGTGTATCACTAACCTTTTATTCTGTCATATGACTCAGTATATTAATTTGCTTGTTCTTTCATTTGGCAGAGAATGGCATTTCTGCCAAAGCATGGGAAATTTTTCAAGACACTTCACATATCCTGATTATTTTGAAGAAACAGCTGAGGAAATTTGCATATTCATTCATCTTCTAATCTTAAATGTAACTTACTCTGTAAGTCTTAAGGTACAGGAGAGTACAATTGTGACTGAACAAATACAGACAGTAAGAGATGTTTTTCCCTGAAGAATGCCTCTGTTCAAACTGGAGGGAATTGTCCATACATCAGCATATGGACCCTCCTTTAGTCCACAGGGCAACCATGGCCCCCTGAAAAGGATCCAAAATATTCAAGGCAGCCCAAGTCTGGGTAAGAATATTTAGACTCACCAGTAAACCGGAGCTTGGGCAGACTCCAGAGCATAGCTCTGATGGGTTTTTCACAGGAAACACCACTGAACAGTAATCACAAGTCCTCTAACTTGATGTAGCTTCTGCCTGCTCATATTCCATCATTTCCAGATGGGAACTTCTTAGCAGTCATACAAGGCTTGATAAAACTTTTGAAACAGTTAGGCAAGACTTAGCCCAACAGCAGATCAAGCCTTCATACCTCTTTCATCACTCCTGGAATACCTGCACTGCCAGGGGACAGAACCTCCTCCCCACCTGGTTCAGCTGTGGCCCATTATAGCCTGAGAGGGTAAAAGAAAGGAAGCAGGTGTTGAGAAGTCTCTTACAATGATAATGAGAAATGGATTACTTTGGAAATTTGCTTGAGTCCCCAGCAGGGAGGGGATTGCATCTCTATGCACCTTCTCCTCTCTGTGGGCACATAGGCCCCTCTGAGATCCGTGTCCTGGATCATCAGAGCTTTGCCCTAATCATACAAAAAAGATGAACTATGCTGCCTGTTCTTATTCTCTGCTGCCATATTCTCCCTGCCCCTCAAGTGTTGTTATCTGTATTAGCCAAATTGAAAACCACCAAAGAGTTCCTGATGACCCTTTGGCTACCAGAAGAGATTGGGTTAATACAAGAGAACCCTTTGCTAAAAATTAATGAATTATAAAGATAATAGGAAAGTACTAAGTCAGGTTGCATTTGTCCAGGGCACCAAAGCTGGCCTGGTGGAGTCAAGGTCATACTGGAGAACCACAAGAGCACATGAAAATGCTCCTGCAATGCTGGTGCTTGGCTGCCTGGATGGTCATTATATGGTGATGAAATGCTTAGCACAAAGCAGTGATCACTGATTTTGCTTGCTAAATACTGCTGTGGTTCCAACACTAAGTGGTTCTATTAGCAAGTTCATTTTGCCAGTTCTTAATTGCAGTGAAACCTGGGAAGATAAAAACATCAAAGGAATCCTTTTAGCTAACCAGATAAGTCTTGTCTTTATTCCTATGACCTTTTAAAATTTCTCACCCAATTCAATTTGAAAACCTGCTGTAGGCTGTTAGAATTTAAATTAATATATGCTTATTTGGAGACTTTAAAGGTAAATTAAAGGTTACATATACTGGATAAAATTGATTCTTTTTAATGGTTTGCAGGTACATAAGAAATAGAATTAAATAGCCTTCTGGTTGCCCAAATTGTCCATTGTAATCCCCCTGGCCAGTAATTTTTAACTGAATTTAAAAGCTCTCACTAAAGATTGTGACGCACCTTGAAGATGTATCTGCCTGCTCTCAGCCCTATCTCTGCAAATTATTATTAGCAAAAAAACCCTGTGTCCATCAAATGTCTCTAGACAATCTTCTGCAAAAGCATTAAAGGATGGGCTTAAACACCAAAGGAGCTGGGATTCAGAAAGGAACTTAACCAAAGGTCACTAATGGGAAACAGGCCCTTAGAGACATTACAGTGGCCCTTACAGCCTCTGAAACAGCTCTAAACTGAGGCCTAGCAAAAGAACCCATCCAATAAGAATGCAGAGTAAGGATAGGGTGTCTTTTAAATTGTCTGCTTTGTTTCAGTCTATATTTGCTCTTGTTTAAATAATGAACAGTTCTCATTTACATTCCAACCAGAATTGGCTCTTAAGAGCCAAAGCCTCTCTTATCATGGATGCTTGTTTCAATGAAAGTCACCTCAAGGCTCTGGATGACTCTGGGTGGTCCTCACCCAACAGGAAATCACCTTTCCTCTTTTGTAAATAACCTGAAACTTTTTCTTTTCAATTTAAAAAAACATCCATTACAAACTCATTTTGAGAGTTCTTCGTAATTGAAAACACATGCAAAGCATTCAAATGCCACAGGAATGAAAACTATAAAACGTGTTGTAGATCAATAGAAGACAGTTTGCACATCCCTCTGCTTTCAGTGCATGAAGAGTTAGGCTCTGTAATGTGAGCAGAAATTTCAAGCAGATTGTCTTTTCTGGAGCTTTGGGCTTCTACCTGGATGACCAAACTGTCTTGAAGCTTTTCAACAAATGTCACCTAAAGTCCAAAGCATGTCGCTATGGAACAGCTTAAATGTCCTCCCTGTGCCTTTCAGCATACTCAAATAATGTCCTTAAGCCCTACTATGTTTGACTTCAAAATTTTCATAATGCTCCTTAATTTTTCTTTAAAGTTCCTGTAGTTCTAAAAGCCTTGAGGACCTGGCACAAAATTCTTAATTAAATACTTTGTGATTTTCATACAGTTTTCTATACAATTTGGCTAGCCAGAAACATTTTAGCTGCTTAAACAAAGGAGGAAGTGTCAGTGTTGTATCAATCCCAGGCACAGATTGTGTTAGCTCCTGGGAAGACCATGCTGGCTTATCCAGAGGTTTTTTGATGTTTTGGTGAGCTGCTAAACATAATACCACTTCCAGAATCTTCCCATTTCATATGAACTGAAGAAATAAATCAAAGTTGCCTTCAAATGTGTTCAATCACTGCAAGCACATGTCCTTAACAGAGCATTAGGGCTGCTGGGGAATTTTGGGGGGTGGCAGAAATACACTGCCATTCCTCAGCACAGTAGGCAGAGCCTTGAGGGTGGTTATTGCTAACTACAGATACAGCTGCATGGTATTTTACATATTGTTATACTTGCAGAGTTCATTTTGCTTAAAGTATTACTAACCCTCCCTTCACCTGATTTTCCTCCCTCACTTGTAGAACTATTAATAAATTTTTTACTCAAAGGGTGGTAAAGAAGTCTCCTTCTTCATATTCGTGCATCTTTCTCACAGCTGCAGAAGATGTTTGGAACACTCCACTTCATTGTGCTTTCCCTCTCAGTTTGCGTGGCTGAGATGAAGAAGATGATGAAGAACCCTTGTCTTACAAACATTGTGCAGGGTAGCCTCAGACACCATGTTGTTTTTAACATTTTTTCTGAAAATTCTCTCTCCCTTCTGTCCTCAGTCACAAGGCCCTGAACATTTAATCTGAAGCTTTCCACCATGCTCCAGTTAGACAAGGAGATTTGCATTGTAACTCACTTTTGTGCTAAGTGTTAAGACACAAGCAAAATATTAAAGCAAACAAAGTGATCTCACAGTTCTGATAGTTCATCTGCAGTTTAACAAGAAAATTTTGAGATGTCTTGTTAGGTAAAGACATCTACCAGAACCCAGAGATGGATTTCTTCTGAGGTATTAGTGAAAACCATACCCATGCAAAACACTGATCCCATGTGGCTGCTGCTGACAGTGCTCCAGCCTGGTGCTGTGGTGCCTCAGCAGTGCTTTGTACTCATAGAATCATGGATTCAGTTGGAAAAGGCCTTTAAGGTTGTTGTGTCCAGCATTAACCCTGCAGTGCCAAGGCCACTTCTCACCCCACTGTCAGTGACAACACCACCCCAACAATGACATCCAAAGGCATTCTCACTGTGGGGTTCATTTCCTCATCTTCACTCATCAGTGACCTTCAGCTGAGTTCTTCTACTTGGAAGATTATTTATACCTAAAAATATAAACATCTGTATGTTCAAAAGTAAAAGTAGAGGGTCACAGAACAGGAAGAGAATATAAATGTGCATCTGGGTGAAATTCAATGTAATTTGGCTGCCAAAATAGGTAAACAGCTTCATAATTTGCTCCTGATTTCAGACTTTTGAATTTCATCCTAGACAAATAAACAGCATGAAAAGGTAAAGAAGCTCTGACTTCCCATTATATTCTAAATAAAACAAATATAGCCATTTGGGTAATATACTAAATTTCTTTACTTCTGCCAATGTCTCAAATTTCTTGATTTCTTCTTGATCTGAATAAAATTCAAACACATGGCAAGGTATTAGTAATTAATTAATGTTATCTCAGCACCCATGTAGTTTTTATTTGTTACCAGAACATCTACTAAAGTTTAACTGATAAAAAAAATTGGTGAGTGAAGAATTATTTATATCTTGAGTTTCCTTTGCCTCTATGTCTTAGCAAAAACTGGTTTTTCTTGTTTTTATTTTTCATTCTACAACACACCATTCAATAACTAGTTTTTCTTGCCAGAAGTTTTGTATTATGTAATAATAGATGAAGTAAGTACTCTGAAATGTAACAGAACAATTAATAACTAAGAGATCAAATATCTATTTTCATTTCATCATTTTGCTCTTAATTCATAAAAGCTTATTTTTTGCCTTCATTCAAGTACCACTCACTACAACAGCAGCATGAGAAGTCACTGTGAATTTATAGAGATTTGAATGTACAATCCATTTTCCTCCTCTTCACTAATGCTTCTTTCTTTTTTTCAGCTCTATTCCATTTCTTACACTTTGATGCCAGGCACAGTATAGGACTAAATTCAGACTTTTCCTGTTGGATATAATAACCTTTACTGAGAGGAACAGCAACGAGCACACACTGGACATTAATTTTTTTAATAACTGTTCACCTTCTTTCCATGAGCAGCAGAACTGAACCATTTGCAATGTGAACCATTTGCAGTGAAGCCTCATATGTTGGGCACCAAAGAGCTTTCCCTTCCTCCCAGACCACTGGGTACAGCAATGCTCCAAGCAACCAGCTGCAATTAAGCAGCGTGGCTGAGGAAAGATTTGTTAAGCTATTTTGCTCTTTTTGGGAAGACAGTTTAAATTATAGATCTAAGAAGCAGATTTTTCTATTACATGATGTACACATGTTTTCTGAAATTATTCTAATCATGTTATATAGTATTTCCCATGTGGGGCTCATAGCTCTGGTGATCAGTGCAGTCCACACTCTAGACAGATTTTACCCTCAGTATTTCACTTAAGCCAGGGATTGCAAGTAGGCTGCTGTATGAAATCAATTTTTTGGTTCACACACAGTAACACAGTAAAGCCATGTTAGATTTTCCAGTATTGGCAAAGAAAGTTGAAATAAAATAACCATATTCCAATGCAGATTTAAAACAGAATCAGTGCAAATTTACTGCTCCTATCACAAAGAATATGAATAAAGGAGATGGGTGCTCATTTAAGATGAACTCAGAAGACTAACTCCTATATATTTAATATATTTCCCTGCCCACATGTGGCCAGAACTTTTAAAGATTGTTATGTAATGCATTTGGGAAGAGAGCATTAAAAATACACATTTGTCCCAGTCAAGCAGCAGTTCCTGTTGCAGTTTCTGCAAAGCAGGAGCCCCTCCAGCTGTGGGGCAAGGCAGTAACCCATGCTGATTTGGGGACTGCAGGCTGCATCACCAACCTGAATGCCAGCAGAACATCAGGGCCTGATCCTGCCCCCTGTTACTCTGCAGCAGCTGAAGATGAGTCCAGGTGGTGATGGATGAGTGGGAATGGGCAAGTTATGGCACAGCCAGGCTGCTCCTCCTGGTCCTCACTGGTTAACCCATGGCCCCGACAATCCGTGGCCACTCTGGGAAAATGGCAGCAGGCAAACTTGGAAAAACCCAAACCTTGTATGATCTTTTTCCTTCTATTTTCCTCCAGACCCCCCAATGAGTCCTTCTCAATTCTGTCAGCTGCAGAAGGTGGATCCAGGTGGATTTAAGACGTAAGGTGACAGCAACACCTCACTAGGAGAACAACAGCTCCACTTGCTCAGTTTGCCTCCCTTTTATGCCATAAATATTAGTATCTAAATGGGGCATTTAGATAGAAGGCTGGTTGCTTTGTAATATATTCATCTTTTTTCTCCTCTCTCTATTGCCTGTATATTTGTTCTAGCCTCTAAGGAAGAGGTTACTCTCTGAATTTCTGCTATGAGTCAGTGGGAATACAGTCCAAAAATGCAGCATTTTACCCATTTTTCTTTTGATGTTAACACATTGAAGAGTATGTTACGCTAAAGTTCAGCTGCCAGCATTTTCATTAATTCTGACTCCTATTTCAGGGAAGTGCTGAGGTTATTTCTTAAGCAGTCAAGGCAATTTCACTGGACCATAAAACAACTGAGCTTCTGTGGTGAACTCTTATCCCTTGCCCATAAAAAATGAAACATAGCATATACAGGGAGTAAGGTGCAACTGTGTACATTCAATTTACCTTATTTCTTAGAAAGGCTTTAAAGTAGCTTTGGCTGTAAGACTACTTCTCCTTCAGTGTCCTCTCATCAAAGAGACTACATAACAGATGTTCTTGTTAAATATATTCTCTTAGGTTACTTTTTTGGCTGGGTTTTGCTGGTTTGATTGTTTCTAGATAACTTTTTTTTTTTAGAGAAAATTTTATCTTCTTCCTAGCCAAAATATCAATTAATGTTTTTAGAAAAAACAGAACTTTCCAGCAAAAATTTGATTGCTCTCTTGAGCTGAATGATGCAAAATCGATCTTTTAACATATCTCTGAGCAACAGGGAAGCCTGAATCGATTTCATTAAAATATGATGAAAAATAAGGGTCTCATCCAGCCATAATCATGTGCTTTCACTGCAATTATCTAGTCTCCTGATTGGAAGAGGTCTGTGCCTCAATGAACCATGGTGACTATAAAATACATCATTAACAATTCATTAAATCAATATGAGAAAAGTAGCGGAGTAAAACCAACGTCCAGATTGTAAATTGACACTGTCAGCTGCGAAACAGAAAGTGGGTCAGCTGAGGTGCACATGGAACAGGCCAGAAGCTTACAGAGACTCCAGAAGACCATGGGCTACCACAGCAGAGCACTGGGACTGCCAGGATAGCTGCACCTCCTCCTTGCACTGTCATCATAGTTAAAAAACCCACTACAAACCTATCCAGAGACAATAAATAAACTTACTTCCTTTACACAGCTTTAAAAAAGGTGTGTGGTGCAATCTGGAGAGTCAGTATCTGTTACTGTGCTTTGTCTTCAATTGCTGGTCATCTGCATGGATCAGCCCTCCATGGGCAGAGAGGACGAGCCCTCCTGTGAGGATGAGTGGGCCAGGGCACTCCATAGGTCTGTATCTTGAGGTTGAGCTCTTGTGAGGATTTGCTGATGTCAAAGTGCTGCAGATGATTTCTTGGCTTCCCCTACCTTCCCCCAAGCTACTTTCATGAGGCATTTTAGGGCACTGTCACACACACGGCTGTGACTGAGCAGGGAGTTTAGCATTTGTAGGGAGGGACCAAAAAAAGCAGAGAGATGGCAGGTTCATTCAAGCCTTCCCTCAAAAGCAAATCTGGCCAAAAATTATTTGTAAGACAAAAGAAAATCTGTATCTTTCATGACGCAGCTTGAAGCCATTTCTTATCCTGTTGGCTGTCACCTGGAAGAAGAGACTGATCAGCTCCTGCTACAACTTCCTTTCAGGTAGTTGTAGTGAGAGATAAGGTCACCCCTGGGCCTTATCTCATGCTGTGGTCATTCCTTGTTCCTATGCTGTGGTCAAATGCCAAGTTTGGAAAAGATCTTTAAAACCTGAAACAATTTTAGATTGATATTGGGAAAAATTTCTCCACAGAGTGGGTTGTCAAGCATTGGAACAGGCTGCCTGGGAAGCGGTGGAGTCACCATCCCTGGAGGTATTTAATAGATGTGTGGCTGTGTCTCCTAAGGACATGGTTTAGGGGTGGACTTGGCAGTGCTGGGTTAACAGTTGGACTCAGTGGTCTTAAAGGTCTTCTTCAACCTAAACCCTCTATGATTCTATGACCAATCCCAACACAGGAATTTGAGACATGTATAACTGCTAGGAGACACCTTCCCATAAAAAAAAAAAAAAAAAAAAAAAAAAAAAAAAAAAAAAAAAAAAGAGTAAAATGCATAGCTTTAGCTAAAGAAAGGCAAAAAAATAAAGGCACTGGAATTACTAAAAGCCTGTTTGATCAGTTGCAAAGGATAATTAATTTTTCAGTGATAAACTGAGATAGATGATCCTAGAAACTGATCAGGAGCTTTTTTTTGTTCCCAGCACAAGACTGCTAAGGCAGCTTTGTTTACATGTTTGGTTCAATCAGCTGATGCCCCCTGTCCCTTGTGAAGTAAGGCACAGATGATTTCTTCCCAGAAAGGGAATTTGTCAAGCCCTAAGCAGGGTTCCCTTGAGAGATCACTGGTAATGGCAGACAACATTTACCTAAATGTACCTGACTGCCAAACCAAGATTGTCTTGTTTGCCTTTACTTTCTTGGCCAAAAGCCAAGTTCATACTTCAAATCCCTTTTTCCCCCCCTTTCCTTTCCTTTTTTCCTTTGCACTTCTTTTTTACAGTTCCTGTGAGCAGTGATAACCAATTCCTGTATTCGTGTTGCATTGATGGCAGTGTGATAGCAGTGTGAGCATGCCAGCTCTGTCAGTCTAGACATGCAGGTACACATGATGTGTTCACACCCTGTCATCTGACAGCCCTTCAGGTAGCAGAGATGTGTATCTCCTCAATGAGATTTAATAACTGAGCTGCTAAAGCTGTGAAGTAGCAAGAACTTCCTGCCCACGCACTTCTTTGTCAGATGAAGCCCTAAATCTCCCTGAATGTGTGTTTCTTTGCTGGGAGAATGTTTAGGATATATTTCTAACCTTTTCTCCTTTATAGCTGCCTGATTCAATTCACTTGTTTAAATTGCAAAGCTGTTTCTCAGAGACCAAGAATAATAATGTAGAAACTATTAAGGTAATTTAAGATCTGTTGATGATCCAGAAGTTTCAAGCAACCCCTCAGTGTTTCCGACACTCATTTTCAGACAGTCAGCTATGGCTAGGACACTTAGAGAAGTCAGCTCAGTTTTCAAATGGTCCTTTAAGTCTTGACTTATCATACTTTTCTTAGGTTTTTATTTTTTTCACTTCCTTTACACTCCCATTCCCCCTAGCTCTTTCTTCCCTTCTTCTCTCCTCTTGTGAATGTTGGCTGCAGCCACAGCACAAGTGGACCCAAATATTTTCTGTGTCAGCCCTGCAGGAATGTGTAAGCTAAGAACCAAGAGCAGAGAGGAAGGACATGAAGAACTGGAGTGTCACAGGAAAGCCACCTTTTAGTTATTACCCCAGCCCTGGTGGGTTTGGATTCCTCTAACCACAGGCCTGATCCTCAGTGCCTCTGAAGTCTATTTACAACATGTTTAATAATTTCTACCAGCTGGCTCTTATTGAGACTGTCACTCAAAATTTATGTAACAATTTCATGTATCAAATAACATGGCAAAAAAACTCCATCGTAACCAACTTTATTGTTTTTAGGCTGATAAATTTTTGGTTTTAATTAACAGGCATTTGTTGTCAGCAGTTTTCCTCTGGAGGTTCTCAAAACCCTCTTGGGAATGAGCATTCAAACTTCCTTTCTCCCCAGCAGACTTTGGATCAGGCTCCCAATTCTGAACCACAGTGTTTGAAGGTCACTTTTCACTTCTAGCATCAACAACCTGGAAACAAAGGAGTGCAATTAAAGTTAATGCCCCACATGGTTTAAAAAATAATCGTGAATGCCTTCGAAACCTGACATTTCAACTGGGAATGCAGCTGATTGAATAACAACAAAAAAAGCAACAATCACATGAGGACGCTGCAGTCATAAGATTTTTTTGCACAGTCAGTCACAGTTTTGACTTCGATTTATGCTCCCCCTTGTTTCTGTCAGATAATGAGGGCTTAGTTTAAACAAGCCTGTACCCCTAAGGCTATTGCTGTCACTGCTCCTTGGCTGGCAGCAGGAGGGAGGGTTAGCTCCAGC
Source organism: Cettia cetti (assembly GCA_013401135.1). NCBI lineage: Eukaryota > Metazoa > Chordata > Aves > Passeriformes > Sylviidae > Cettia > Cettia cetti. The sequence continues at coordinate 13,163 of VZUI01044153.1, forward strand.
CAGGAGGATGCTAAAGTATGGATTCTATATATGCAAGATCCACAGGACTGGACATCAGAGCCTGCATTACTGAGAGAAATGGTGGCTAGGGTGCTCTGCATAATGGTAATAACTTACACAGTTAATAGAAAACACTAGAAAAATAGAAGAAACTACCAAAAAAACCTGTAGTCAGAGTTCTAAAATCCCTTTCCATGGGTCAATGTCTTCATTCTGTTGAGAGTGCCTTGGAATTATGGGTTTCCACCTGCCCTGCCCCAAATAAAAAATGGTTTGCTGTTGCCCAGCTCACTGTTTTCTGGCTAGTCAGTGTCACACTTATGAGTGCTATTCTTTGGGAGCACTGAAACTACTACTCCATTCTCTCTTGATGACTGTCCTTGGCTCTATGCCTTGCCACCTTACCAAAGCTTGTTCTTTGCTGCAAACAGTAAGAAACTTCACAAGACTGCCAGGGCTTCAGTGAAAACCAGCTGCTGCACTGCCTGTAGAAGGACACCTGGGCTAGGAAAGCACATTGAACCTGAATTTGAACCACTAGGTGCAGTGTTTGCCAATCCATGCTGCTCCTCTGGAGCTACTGGTTATAGCTCATTTTTAGACTGGGCAGAAAAGTCTATTTTTTGTTTATCACTACAATCCATGAAGTTTATACAATCAATTGTCTGTGTGTGGGAGCTAAACATTGAGTGGCCATCACCACACAGGGGCTGTGATGGCATCTCTAGTCATGGTTGGATTGGATAGGCATGTACCCACTAAATGTTTAAATAATATTTTCCTTAACAATCAACTCTGATCAGGAGCCAAGCCAAGAGATGTGTTTGAATTGGCCATTTTCCATTTAGAATTGTTGCCCAGCATATGGGGCGAGCCATGTGCTTAAGTAGTGATGGGTTCATCAGATGCAGTGAGCTGTTGCAGTAACACTTGCAAATCAGGCTGGGGCAAGAGTTAATTTGGATTTCTGGAAATAAGTATTCCTAATTTAAAAACAAATTAAGTACAAAAATTGATCACAGCGCAAAAGTAGTATAAAAATGCCCGTGGGGTGAATGGTGTGGCTCCAAACAGGTCTCACAGAAATCCCAGGCAATGCTGAAAGCAAAGGGTGTGAGTCATAAGCACATGAGCTGAAAGAAGCTGAAGACAAAATCATGCATCTCTGCTTAATTCCATCACATGATGAGTCCCGGGGCCCTTCATTTAATCGGAGAGCAGAGCGGCGGAGAAACTCCATTCTCACCTCCCGGTGGGGACCGGAGGAGTTTCCGTGCGCAGGCTCCGGCCACGCTGCTCCTCGGCAGGTGCTGAGCCGGCCCAGGCTCTGCGGAACCATGAGCGGTGCTCGCCACCCCCTCGGACTGCTGCTCCTGGCCCAAGCCGTGCTGTGCTCCGCCGCCACACGTGAGTGCTCCCCTCGCCGGCATCCCTGCCTCCTGCGCCTCCCGCGTCCCCAGCCAGCGCAGGAAAAGCGGCTGCTCCCAGCACCTATGGTGGTGCTGGAGCCGTGCCTGGGACCCAGTAGGTGACAGCCGGTCCCACCCCAGGGTAGCCTGGCTCTGGGTAGAAAAGCTGCCCGAGCTGGAGAAGCGTGCTGAGAACTGCTCAGTAATCTGTTCCCTGTGCTCCACACGTACATGGAGCTGACTGGAGCTAAACCTTGGCTCTTGGCAGCAAATTCTTAGCAATACTTCCCCAGTTCAGGCATGGCTAAAATGGCAGATGCAGAATGGACTTTGCACAGTTGGCTTGGCTCGGCTGTGGCCAAGGGAGGCCAGGCCAGAAACTGTGCTCCCCACTGGGATGCTTGGACCTGTGGATCCCTAACCTCAAGGAGCCCAGTCAAGGAATTAGATCTGCAAGCCACAGTGGCCAGGGATTGAGCTGATCTGCCTCTTTCCAGGTTCCCAATTTGACTCAAGTCTTAGGATGACTCCCTGAGCTCAGGGCTGGGAATGTAGAAATGGCATTTTAATCTCCAATTCCAGAATGTACAATATGGAAATTGAAAACCTTAAAAGCTGAAGTCCATCTGAGCATTCATCTAGCCTTGTACCTGCCTCCAATGGAGAATAGTACTGGATGTATAACTGGGCAGGTCAGGACATTTTCTCAGCTTTTGATAATTTATAGCATTTATAGGATTGCTTCTGTCAGATGCAGAGTCATTATATTTTACAGTTTTTACTAGACTTCTTCCATCTGTTCATGCATTTAGGTTTTCATTACAACACGTGTAAATTTTTGGGACACAAGAAAAATTTCACACTTTCATTGTACCTTACATGAAGAAGTACCTTTCATGTGCTTAGAATCTGTAACCTGCTGGTTTCATTTGATTCTCCTTAACTTTTGTACTTCCAGCTTCTTCCTCCATGCTGTTCATGATTCTGTTTTTATATTCTCCTCTGTCACCTCTTCTCCAGGCTTCAAGACACAGTCTATTTAGCTGCTCCTCATATGGAAACAATTCTAGCCCTTTGTAGCGTCCTCGCCACCTCTCTCTGTTTTTTCAGTTCTTTTATAGTGATTGAGCTGCAGAGAACAGAGCATTCAGTACTCAAGACACGGCATTATAAAATTCTGTAATGATGTTCTCATCTTTGTTCTCTATCCAGCCTTTTCCTAGGTTTTCAACTACCAGTGAGTACTGCATTCAAAACTGTAAAGCTACAAGATCCCGTTTCTGAGTTTAGAGCTAGTTTAGAGCCCCTCATTCTCAAAGTAAGGTTGCATTTTATTCTGTTGAATTTCATACAGTTTTATTCTTGAGTCATCGAGTTTCCATACTGTCCTCCCCTCTATTACTTTAATGCAAGTCTTCAGCAGATTAAAGAGCTTTGCTGTTTACCTGTTTTTCAGATTATGAACATTTTAAATTATTTTAACAATGGAGAAAACTGGGCACTTACTCATAACTTTTTTTAATATCTTAACCCATCATTTATTCATGTGAAATCCTTCTTTCTTATCCCACGGTAACTTAATTGCTTTATGTTCCTTTAGCAAGGGACCTCATCAAGTGCTGTCTGGAACTCAAGCAGACTGTAACAAGCAGGTCAGCCTTGTTCCCATGCTCTCTGTCTCCCTCACAAAACTCAGAATATGTTTGTGAGCAATGCACTCCTTTTATGGCAAATCATATTAATGTCCTGTACCTACTTACTCTGTTCGTCACTGCTGTTCCTACCAGTTTCTCCAACTTGAGCCCCAAAGGGTTTTTTAAATCTTCTAAATCTTCCCTGGAAGTGTTTTAAAAAACTGTCATCACATTTGCCAATTTTTGTTTCTCAGTCACTAAAGCAGTATTAAGCAAGATGTTACATGCTATGCTTAATAGCTCATTTATTTCACTCTTGAATAACTTCCATACTTGGGCCATCCTATCTAGACAACTTTGTCATTTTGTTGATTTGTTCTATAACTGGGGGTTTTGTGCCAACACTTCGTTTTGAGAAATATTCTATGTCATTGTAAAAAAAATTTCTATAACAGAACCCCGCTATGTTCTTCCTTTGTGAATGAAAGTATAAACCAATTGACCTATTTGAGTTTTGTGCTACCCCTTTACCTTTCCTGAATGCGTCTTTTGCATCTACATCATCTTTTGGCCCTATACTTCCTGGCAAGCTTTCCAACTTAGTTTATATTTGGGGGGGGGAAGATTGTAGTTTTTATGTTTTTGCAAGTTGTTGCTCAAATTCTTTTTTGTCCTGCTTTATTATGTTTCTATACATAACTTCAGAAAGTTTATGTTACAGTCTGGTGCCATTCCATCAGCCTTTTTACTTCTAATACACTTTCATCCTCTTTAGCTGCATTGTCCTTCTATTTCTGCTGTCCTAACGTTGACGCTCATTCTCTCTTTCAAGGCTAATACACTTTCACAGGAAATACTAAACTTGTCTTTGCTACATTTTTCACCAAAATGAAAGCCAGAATGAGAAAGAAGAAAGTCAATCAAAATATAAGATCTTTTCCCCAATGGTCACCTCACCAAAACTATTACAGGAATCTGTTCCTTGGAGCATAACATTACTCTGTCTATTTTGAACTGAATTGCTCCAATTTTGGTTATGACCAACATCTGTTCTTGAGTGGCTTCATTGTTAAAAAAGAAATACATTAAAGCTTTTTGTTCCTTTAAATTCACCAACTGAAAATCTTCAGTTCCATGTGTTAGAGAAACTAGTGTAGAAGTCCTTCCTCATCTGAAAAAACATCTTTGTCTTGTCTTGAAGCTTGTGAAACATTTTATATTTGATTGAAATAAACAAAGCACATCAGAGAGGCAAAGAAATACCTAAGCAGCTTGTAATTTAGAAGCAGTGACAACAGCTATTACTGGACTAGAAAATGAATTCTAAATTCAAGGATTGTTAATGAAAACTCAAAATTAAAAGCATTTGTAAAATTAAAAGTGCTCCAGCTATATTTGACAAATTGAACATTTTGGGGAAAAAAAAATTGATTGAAAAGTTTTGATCTTACAAAATCAAAACATTTTTATTCATTAAATAATTTTTGGATAAAATCAAGGAGAATGGGAAAAATAAATTACAAAAATTATGTAGCCATTTACTTTTGAATGAGACGTTAATTTAATGATACCTAAAGTGTAATTAAACTTGCTAAGCCTTTGAGAAGTACTTTTATAGTTGCTAATTTGGTTTTTTTTTCCTGAGCAAAGTTTCTGAACGACAACATTACCAAACTCTTCTTCTGACCAAGACTCAAAACAATACAGCACATGATACAGGTCATTAAGTAAATACCAGTCATAATGTTTTGCTTGCGCACATCAAAATATATTAAATCTGCAGGAAAGACTTGATTCAAGTGATTTAAGTAAGACTGCAGGGAGTTCCTGTAGGGCAAAACACTGTGGGAGATTGTGTCTCTGAGTGCAAAATCTGTTCTTTTCCTCAAACAGTTCAGTCCTCAAGACTGGGGGAGAGAGCTACCAGCATCAGCTCAGAGATGAGATGGGACTGGCCAAGGGATATCCTTCCTGCCCAGCAGAAACCACAGTGGGAAACAAAACAGCAAGAGAAAGCAGCTCCTGCCTCTTCTTCTAAGCTGTTTCTCTGATTCTCTCTTGCAGTAAAATTAGGAGCCACCCACCTCTAAAGACTGTGCTTAAACTGGCTACACCTGCCCTGTATCTTTTCCAGAGCTTGGAGAAATTCCAACACAACCGGTTAGGTTACAGCACACGGCAATTTTCCCCCTTCTTACAGGTCTCTGCATTTTCCTTGAAGTCATCCAGAACTTTGTTGCAATTGGGTATAAATCTCAGTAGCATTCTGTATCAGTTGTACCTTTACAATAAAGCCATGGAAAGCAGAAATCTTAAGTCGCTTAATGTTGTGACAGAATGGCACACCCAGCAGTTACCTTACCTGATTAACATGGCAGAGCTCTTTAAAGCCTCCAGGCTTTCATGGAACTATGCCCATGAGCCCTCTTATTAACATATTTCTATGGCATCCTACAGTGGCCAACGTGTTCCTACAGGTTTGTTGGATATTTATGTTGCTTTCCACCATGTGTCCTTTGTGACAGAAAGAGGGATCCTAGAAGCCTGGGAAAAGTTTGAGCCCATCATTCATAGTAACATGAGAAGAAAGAGGTTATTGAAGTTATTTAATATCTAAGCCATTTTTAAATAAAAGGCATGAAGCTAATATGTTATTGTTGTTATATTATAAACACATTGAATTTACTATTCAGCTCTAAATTTCCTTTTCTGGAAATACCAGCTTCTGTTATAATTGGTTCCACCCCTCCCACCCAAACCACCAGCCAACTCACCAAAGGAGCTGCACTGGGTCAAAACTAATTCCTGGCACAACTTCCACTAGAGCACAACTCAGACACAGAATGAATTTATCCTGTTAGCCTTTTACTGGCAGATTTATTACCAGGCAAAGCAGTCAGAAATCAAGCAACCTCTGTGCAGGGAGCTTGACTGTTGTCACCCTAGGACACAGGGTTATGTAAATTCTTGCAAACCATTGCTCTGATATGGTCAAAACATTGTAAACATTTTTATTCTTTGTCTGGGAAGTTTGCAATACTGCAAGTAGAAAAAATGTCAGTCTGACAGTGGTGGAATTGTCTTTATGTTGAGTATAGTTGACGTGTTTATAGCTGCAATGATAAAATTCCGTAACTTTCTACTGGTGGAAAGTTTTCTACCAGTACATGAATAAAGTTCAGCACAAGAGTAATGTGTTTATAGAGTAGTAGGGAAAATTGCACTACATTTACACTGATGTTTGGTTTTCTCTCTAGGGTTTCAAGATGTGTTGAGCCATGGAAGCACTTCTCCTGTCTCATCCTACAAGAAGCTACAAGGCTGGTCTAGTGATCAAAATAAATGGAATGAAAAACTTTATCCTTTCTGGGAAGAAGGAAATCCCAGATGGAAGGACTGCTGGAAAGGTGATAGCATGTACACGTTTCAAAGACACTTGAAAAACTAGCCAGAAAATCCACCACAGTGCAGAGTGCAGGTGCTATAGTGCATTTACATAGGGGCAATATCCACTGCTGCACAGAATGGCGAGTTAGAGATGATTTGGTTTGGTACCATTCCCAGTGGCTTGTCTGAGGAAGCAGAACAGTGAGTTCTAACATAAAATGCTTTCCCATTATGACTAATCTCAGCCATTAATACCTATCAAGAAGTATTGATGCTCAGGGCTCCAGCACATTCCACTATGTGAAACGTGCCCTGGAGGACAGGCAGCTTCAACTGCTACCTCAGTAAGGCACATGGGCTTCAGACTGACAGCTTCAGCAAAGACCATATTTATTGTCACCTGGTCTGAGCTGAGGGCCAATGACTATCCCTGGGGAGAAACAAAAATTTTCTCCTTTGAAATATATTGACCCCCACAGGTAGAAAACTATATTCTTAGCTCTAGGAAGAAAATTAACAGCAGACCAGTAAGTGATCTGGAGGGATATGCTGAGTCCCTCTGATTGTTTGAATCTGGGGTTTTGGTAAGAGCACAAGTGACTTAGGATCACAAAAACACTTAGAAACAGAGTAATCAATAAAACATTTCTAATGTAGACAGTGCACAGTTGATGGTAGCTTCTGCTCCCATGCACCCTTTGCTGCAGTGAAGACAAATTTTCTTTTCTACAGGCGGAAGGGTGACAGCCAAATTGGACAGTGACAGCCCAGCACTGGTAGGATCCAATGTGACCTTTGTTGTGACTCTCCAGCTTCCCAAGTGCCAGACAGAAGACAATGATGGCAACATAGTATACAGGAGAAACTGTACCCGAGGTAGGTAATGGCAATTTCCCTGCACGATGCTCACATCTGCCTAGTGCTGCTGTGAGTGTGTCACTGAGCTTTGAAAACATCACAGGCACACCCGATGAACAGCAGCTGTGCTGGATTGAACTGATAACAGATAACTGAAAACTGATAACACTTACCTGTGCATACCCAGCCTGTGCCACGTCAGTTTCTTTCCTAAGAAGATCACTGTGGTATTTTTAGCACTCTGCTCCACTGCATACACACTGACCAGGTAATTTGAGACTGAGCATCGTTATAAACTTGCCTTCCCAAAACCGTCACATAATCTGACTTCCCAACAGAACTCTTACTGCTTTTCAGCTCAGCCACAACGTTGCATAGTCACACAGTTTCCTTTCAAACTTGTAAAGCTGTCAACTGGGGGGTTTTTCCAATTATGAATTGTAGAATTCAGTGACCATATCTGCACAAAAGAGTAAATCTCACACTTCCACATTTTATGAATTATTAAAAAAAAAATTTTAAAAATCAAGCAAAATTTTCCTCAGAAAATCACCCTTTTCCATCTTATTTACGACTACATGGAGAAAAAAGCCTATCACAATTCCAGTGTTTTAAGCTGCTGGATCTAGAACAAAACATGCTGTTGTACCTTTCATCCTCTGAATGCATAAATAAATCTTTTTACGGATCAAAGTAGTTTTCATTTCAAGGCATATCAGCAAGTTTTTTGTCAGCCTAAGTTTCAGTTACCCGTCTAATATTTTGTTAGCACTTATATCCATACTCTACTTAATATCTGCTGTGCTGTCTGGGGGAGGAAACTTCCTATTTACTATTCAAAAATATCAGAAATGCATATCTAAATTATTTAAACGTGCCATAGAAAACTTTTCTGACAAAACAAATGAAGTCACTTCTTTACAGTGCTTTCACAGCCACTCTTTGTACTTAAAATTTCAGATTCTGCCTGCCAAATATTTAGGTAGCCCCGTTATCCTTGGCGAAACAGCAGCATCCTGTGTAGTTTTTGGGCAAGCACTTCTAAATTGTATCTGGCCCATGAGACAGTAAAGTTTTTTTAAACTTCTTAATAAAATAGCACCAAGACAGAACCATTTTGTGTTTACATTAAAACCAAACAAAGCACAACTTCAGAAGAAAAGAATTAATGTCAGTCTAAAAACAGCCCACTTCACCTGTTGCTTTAGCTTGTGGTGCTTGCCTCCTGTTTCATGACTCTCTGCATATTTCTCAGTTGACCAGAATATGTCATATTTCTATCCTTAGATCCTCCAGCTTCCATGGATCAGCAAGTCTATGTCTACAACTGGACTGAATGGACTGACAACTGTGGCTGGGAGAACTGCTCAAGCAACCACAGCCATAACATATTCCCAGATGGACGTCCTTTCCCTCATCACCCTGGCTGGAGGAGAAGGAATTTTGTCTATGTGTTTCACACTTTTGGTTAGTACTGCAACACATGCCTTGGTTGGGGTGATGCTGCAAACCTTGTATTCTCTTTGTACACAACTCATTTGTTGGGTATGTTTTACTAAAAACACTTTAAAAATGATTCATACTCTTGAGTGGAAATACTGAATTAATTCCCCACTTTTCCAGAGAGGCCATCAGGTGTTTGGTCTAGAAATCGTGGATTACCAGAAGATTCTCTTTAAACCTGCATTCACAATACTACCACTGAAGAAAATTAATTTCCTTTCAGTAGTACTCAAGATGTTTTTCTAGGAAAACAGAGAGTCTGAGCAGGTCAGTCAGATGATTTATTGACAGCTCACTGCCACTTGAGACTTTTAGATTTAAGAGAGAACAGCATCACCAGTTTAATAGTGCAGCACTTCTTGTCTCTAAGGAGGTGAGAACTGCCACTGGCTGTGCTGCTGCTCTGGTCACAGATGCTGATTTTCAGTGTTTCCTGTTCCTGAGTGTGTAATGGTTGGGCTATCACTGCTATTGGCTACATACTGAATCTTATTGCCTTCAGTTCACCTGGCTAAATCAGTATCATTGTCAGTATCAGTATGAGCAATAATATTCCAAATTTTATGCAGAGGTGATACCATTTACCTACCTCAGTCAGCTGTTAAAAAGACAAATAATCAAATAGATAAAAATGGTTCTAGAGTATGAAGCAAGAGGTACTGTATCTTCTGGCTACACTGAAAGCAAACACAAGATCACCAAAAATGCCTCACATCATTCACTACATAATCCTAATGACCTAATGCAAAGTAACTGCTTTGGAAACATGTAGATGTCTTGGAAATTCTTTCTTGGATTGTTCTTGGAAATTTGGGACATCTTTTTGAAAATTTTGAAAAACCAGAATTTATGTGAGTAAAAAAAGTAAAAGTATCCAGTCCTTTGAAAACACCTGTCAGATTATTGGAAGACATTTCTAAACTATTAATTTTGATTTTGACAGTCTAAGGTTCTCAGAGACTTTACCTCTTATAAACCAGAGAGGCTGAGGAGGAAAATGTTAGTTTCATGTTCTGTTTCAGGTCAGTATTACCAAACAACGGGAAGATCTTCAGCAAAGTTTTCAGTCAACACAACAAATATCACTCTTGGTGAACACGGGATGGCAGTGTCCATTTACAGGAGAGGGCACTCGGGATTCATTCCGATTGCGAGAGCAAACACCATCTACTCTGTAACAGGTGAGTGTGCTGGAATCTGCTGTAATGAAATGCTGGGAGTATTCAGTGCTTAGCTGTTAAAAAAATTCAGCACAAGCATCATCTGGCATGAAAAGAAGACATTGGCTGGATAAAGGTTTTTAGCGTGGAAGTGGAGTCTCTGGTAAATCGCCTTGAGTAGCTTAAGTAACCTTTTTGTGTAGCTCAGTAGTGACCCCTCTACTTTGTAATGGAAAACGATTTACGAGAGATAATGCAATCTTCCACAGATGTCTGCAATTCCTCACTTGTTCCCATATTTTTCTGGCTGTTTCCTACTGACATTCACTCCTCAGGTCATAAATCAAATTAAAGTAGAAACCTGTGTTAAAGATACTGTGTTTACACCTCACATTCTGGCTGTTGCTGTTCAGGGGCTTTGGAACTGTTTATTGTTTGCAGCCAGGTATCTCTGCTTTATTTATTTACCTCTTTTTTCTCCCCTCCAGACAAAATTCCAGTATTTGTGAGTATGTTCCAAAAACATGACCGTAACATCTCGGACTCCATTTTCATCAAAGACTCACCGATTACATTTGATGTGAAGATCCACGATCCCAGCTACTATCTGAATAATTCTGCCATCTCCTACAAGTGGAACTTCGGAGATGGAAGCGGCTTATTTGTAGCCAGCGGTTCTAGTACATCTCACACCTACACTCTGCAAGGAAACTTCACTCTGAATTTAACTGTCCAGGCCATTATACCTGTACCTTGTAGGCCAGTAACACCCACTGCACCACCGCCCACCTCAGCAGGTAAGCATTTATCAAACAGCACTGGCATTTGGAGCTATGCTACAACTCTAAATTCTGATGTTTTAAGTTAATATCTTTAGTAGTTTTACTGTCATTGTGAAAGAGCTACAAGCCTCTGAAAACCCTCTATAAAATTGGCTTGGAGACAGAATCAATACGCATAAACTCTTCCAGGATTCTATGGTAGGGATCACTTACACATTTAATTCCTTATGCATCCAGTTCTACCACCACACTTACAGCATACAGAGGTCTTCAGGTGAACATAAATTGAAGTTTGTATTATCTCTGCCACACCTGATCAGGTGATTTTAGCCTTGTCTACTTAGGGTCATCTTCTGAGGTAAGACATAAATTTCAAGTCAGAAAAAGGAATTTCAGAACACTCTTGTGTTAACTTCCATCCAAAATTAAATGAGGTTGGATAGAACTAGAAAAACCTAGTCATATTCAAAAATATGGGATTTCCACATGGCATTAACCCAGAACAGCTTTTCCACTTTAAATTTATTGACTAACATATTTCAGAATAACTTTTATTATGTTCAGCATTGGTTTATCATCACAGAGGGTTTTAAGGTTTGCAGAAGGTCTGCAGTTTCAGCTATAATACTACTACTGTGAGATTGTAAATGTGGCTATATTTTTCAAATTTCATATTTTTAATATGTGCTCTTACCAAAATAAGGAGTGAGAATGAAAAATGAAAGGAAAAATATAACTTTCACCACTTCCCCTCTTCATTTTTCTTCTATCTGTAATGCAGAGCAGTGGGAAAATACCAGCTTTTAAAAAAGCATTTTAAATGTTTTATTGGCCTTTAGATTTCTCATATAATTGATTTGTGGATTTTAAAGAAGTATTTAATTATGTTATACCTTGTAGTCTCCCTTTTATTTCACAGAGATGGGTGACTAGCCAGGTGGCTTTGGAGTGAGGCTCCCCAGGCCACTCCTGGGTTCTAAAGCTGGGCACATGTGTTTTCTTTAGGAATTATTGCCATGAGTTCATAACACAGATGCACACATGACTGCACAGCTGCAAACCAAAGTCACTGATAGCCCATGGAATGAAGGCAGTTGGAACATGTGGCTGTGTTCAGAATATCCCTAAGCAGAGCTTGTTCTAAAATTGCATATCTACTTCTTCTCCCAGGAACAGTTACAACTGGACCATCTTCTGATTCTGACTCTTCTCCCACTGTTGAGTCAGTGGAGGATAATCCTGATGGAGGTTGCCATATTTACAGAAATGGATACTATGAAAGTAGTATTGCTGTTGTAGGTAAGGATGTGGGTGGAATGAACAGAGGAATGGTGTTAACAATGAACAACAATGTATGGTAGAAATAATGTTTATTTAGACATATTTTTACCAATTAAAAGATCCACAAAAAGATCCTTCTCATGGACATTGCTGAGAGTTTTAAGGATGAATGTGCAGACATCTAACTGGCTGACCTTGGTTTCTGCCTGCACTCTGCCAGGGGCTAGTTGCAGAGGTTATGGCCCCTTGCTTTCAGACATGAGGCTGGACCTTGCTCTGGATGCCTGCAGATGGCTGACCCCTTCTGCTGGTGGGGATGTGCATTGTGTCACTCCTTTCTAGATCACCAGCTTCTGAACATGCCACTGCAGGAGCACATGGGCTGGGGAGGACGTTTACATAAGGTTGAACTGGCTTTTGAATGCAGAGAAATCTCATGTAGTGGGAAGTGATTTAGCAAAATAAGGAAGTAAATACAAATAATGAGGGGGAAAAAAAGGCAGACCAGAAAGAAGCAGCCTCACTGGGAAAGCACTGGAAAAATTCTCAGCTTTCAAAGCCTTCAAGAGGATTGCTAAGGGAAGGAGGAAGTTACGGAAAACAAGACCTGAACTGAGCATCAGCCAAACACTTGAGGTTCAGTACACATAGACTTCAAAGCTTGTAATTTATCCTACAGTTGATATGTGTTTCCTCTCCCAGAGGGAATCCTTGAGGTAAATATTATTCAGATGACAAGCATCCAGATGACAGAAAGTCAAGCTGAAAACTCACTGGTTGACTTTGTTGTTACCTGCCAAGGGAGGTAAGTGTGTGAATGAAGCTGTCAATCTTCCCTGTTTTAAACTAATTAGGTGCTGGAATGCTTTATGCATTTAGATGCAGGTGTATGAACAAAATTTGGGAACTGCAGTGTTTCTATTTCTTGATGGGAACTAAAGATAATGCAAGTCTCATTTTTGAACTATGCCAACAGAGGCTACTGCCAGGGACTTAGGATTCAGAGCAAACATCCAGTCTCAGTAAAAATAAGGAACTGATTGTGGGAAGAAACAATTTACAGTCTCCTGGCCAAGACAAGATTTCAGCACTCACAGTAAAATGGGAAGCAGTTTATTGAAACTGTAAGGAAATCCTTTCTTTTTGGTTATGAGTTTTTGACACTTGGAGTAAATGGGTGGGTCCAAGCAACTTCTTGGATGCAAAAACATTGAACTAATATTCCTAGATCTCAGAAGTTTAGAGTTGAGAGGACTAAGAAATAAAAGAAACACTGTGGTAATACAACTAGAATACAATTAACCTCTTTTAAGGGAGAGTTTTCTTTTCCAGCACATAATACTACTTAAAAGGATCTGCATGCCTTTCTTAAAGATGTGTATTAAAGGTAATGGACTTAATAAGTTGATTTGAAGCAGGTAATCCCGTGACACCATAAAATGTTAAATGACAAGCAAAACAAGCAGATAATTATACAGATTGTATACATGCATTCTGTATAAAACTCACATGTACATGTATATGTATAGATATGTAAAAAATACATAAAGTATTAATAAAATAAGCTTAAATCACTACAGTGCCGCTGATTTCAACAGGCAAACTGGTGCACCAGTGCAATGTGTCTATGAACTGGGCTAATTGGGCTGGCAGGACTCCACAGATGCAGTGTACTCTCTCTTCCCATGCCAGTCTCCCCACAGATGTCTGCACGGTAGTTTCTGACCCCACATGCCAGGTGTCCAAGAGCGTGGTGTGCGACCCCATCGTCGTCACGGATGAATGTTTGCTCACCATCAGGAGAGCTTTTGAGGAACCTGGGACATACTGTATAAACATCACCCTGGGTGATGACACAAGTCAAGCCCTTGCCAGTGCCCTGATTTCTGTAAATGGAGGTGAGTCCACAAAGAGCAGACGTGGGTCGTTGGTGAAAAGCTTCTCCCTGTGGTCATTTCCCTGCAGGGGGAAAGAGCACAGGAATACATATGGGGGGGGGGGGGTCTTACTATGCCTGGAAGCCTCAGCTGAGACTACACCAGCTTTTCTAAGAGTTCATGCAAAGATAAAATAATGATTATTTCCCTGGAGGACTTTTAGCTGTTTAGACCTTGGTTTGACTTCTGTTTACGATCCAATGAGTACAGTACTTATACAAACTATTCAGTATCACGGAATATGAACAGCTCTTATGCCATAATGTAATTTTCCACAGAAAAATGTTGGGCAGAGAAGCAGGTGGGGAACATGCCAGCCAGCTCCCTTCATACAGAGAGAGATAGCAGAAATAGAGGGAATTCAGCTCACTTGAGACAGCATCAAAGTCTGCAGCAACAGTAGGCTGCCCTGGGCCCTCTTAACTGCCCACTGGCCTTGACATGTTTTTATTTCTACGTGAGGATAAGATGAATCATGTTCTGGAAAGATCTGTGTAAAATCCAGTGACTGCAGAGCCTGCCCAGGGTAATTGTTTCCGAAGAGGAGCTTTACCTTTGGTTGGATAAGTATCACTGTGTCTATCTCATAGCTATCAAAGCAGTCTTTGACAGAACCAGCTATTAAACTCAGCCTCAGTCAGAAGTCTAAAAGATCGTGCTGCCTCTCTGCTCCCACTTCATTGCCCTCCTGACTTCCTATTACAGTGTCCTAGTGACTCTTCTGAACTCTCTAATTACTATCAGCCAAGCAACTGCCCCTTTGCAGTAATTTTCCATAGTATTTTTTTATGATTTTATTTAATCTAGACGTAGGTCTATCTGTACTGAAATCAGTTCATTATGAATAAGGTACAATGCCTGACCTGTAAGTGTGTTCTGGCTCCTGAAAGGTGAAACTAAGCATGCAGAAGGGTTTTTCTCAATTGTATTCACAGAGACTAGCTTTAGCCCAATAAGGCTGGTCTGTCTAGGTTTCCTCCAGAGGGCAAAGCTGAGTTGTACTTTGAGGCTTCTGCTACAATCAAAGCAGAATTAGGATCTAAGAGAGGTTGCTGCTTTAAGTAACCTTCTGGATGGGCCCATCTAATTTTGTCAAACAGTTATCCCATAGTCAGTATAAACATTTCCCCAGCATAACAAACAGCAAGGATCAAATTAGCTTCACCTTGTGGGGTACAACGGGGCCCTTCATTCCCCCCCATGCTGGAAGTTTGGCCATGTGTCTGAGGAGCAGGGCTCATATGAGAAAACTGGTAAAGCACAATTCACTCTCTGGTGGAATCAAGAGTTACATGGATTAGGATGTGAAAACACCACCTCCTGCCAGTCACTGACCTCCAATGCTTACCATATTAGACTTATTAACTCTGCTTCAATTTATGTAGCAATAAGGAAAAATGGCATTCTCTTTGGAATGTCTGTCTCACTGTAAAATAGAGGCTAACTTTTAATCAATCTACTTTCTGAACTACAGGAGCATCATCTGGAGCAACAGAAGGTGTCTTTATTTTCCTCGGCTTGTTGGCAGTGTTTGCTACCATTGGGGCATTTGTCCTTTACAAGTAAGTTGCTAGTTTCTATGATTAAAAACAGTTCAAAGAACTGTCAAAATATTATTTAAATTAATGAACGGAACAATATAAATTAGCTTTAGCAACATTTTTGTTTCTTTGCTATTGCAGCTAACAAATATTCTGGCAAATATTCAAGATAATGAGATTACTGGTTTAGGCCACAAAATCATTGGAAAACATGCAGATGTTAAGGACTTTCAGAAAAAAATTACATTCTGTGCCCATAAGCACAAACAGTAATACTAGCAGTCCTAGGAACTTCATGAAGGCAGAAAGCAAACTCAAACTGCATGATGTGATTTATATATGCAGTGAAGCCAAACAAATTCTTTATTAAATAACTGATGAATAAATTCCTTGGGGAAAAGCTTTTGGAAAAAACTACATGCAGGCCAGTAGTTACCAGAAGCACAGGTTGCTGCATTATAAGTTTGGAAGTTTCTCATGAGACTTTGAGGCTGCGTAAAGACTCCTGAGTCAAGCGTGTGCTCACCCTTCCCAGTGAGTGGTGAGAAACACACTCTTCCGTGGAGCAGCAGAACTCCAGTACTCCTTCTCCCTAACCCTGCCACCTCTACTGGCCTATACCTATAATGCTGCCAGACATTAGATGGGATTGAACAGGGAAGGAGGAGAGAGAATTCATGATGAACACATGGTTAGTGCTTTTATGCACTGGTCACGTGCTAAATGTGGACCCTCCTTTAAAAGTCTTTCAGCCACTAACTGTGCACATTCCTTGCAGGAGATACAAGCAATACAAGCCTATTGAGAGGAGTGCAGAACAAACAGAGAAGCAGGAGGGATTTACTGCTTACTTCAGCACTTTCAAAGCCATTTTCTTCCCTAATAGCACTGAGAGAAATCCTCTGCTGAAGAGTAAACCAGGCATTGTATAAACCTTTAGTGTAATACTGACTATTAGATTAAGTACAAGACTTGTATCTGAACTATACTTTAATGGGGCTTTATTGTTGTTATAAAAAATCCCCAGGGAGTAAGGTGAAAGCACATATAGATGGGATGGCAACTTTGGGGGCTTGGTGCAATTAGCAACGTTAAAGAAGTCCTTTGTAGAAAAACAAGGAGGTAGTTTTAAGCTCTTACTGCTCTTGCTTGTGATGTAGGATACACTCTTCTGAATTACTAATACCCCCACCCCACACCCTTATCTGGCTTTTCTTATTTCTAGGTTAACAACCTGCAAAATTAAAAGCATCCATAATCTGGAAGGGGGGGGGGGGGGGGGGGGGAAAGGTTAATAATAAAAAAAAAAAGACAAAAAACCCCAACAACCAACCAACTTGTAAACACTTTGTTTTTATTGCTACTTACTGCCTTAGCAGGATTCATGCCCTTGCTGTAAAGAGAGACATGGGGGGCAGGCACGTGTTATGTCTGTGGAATGAAACGTGCCATGGCCTATTCCCAGGAATTGACACTGAGCTTCTGCCACTTTTACACTGCTCAGGAGGTCCTAGCACAGACTTGCCCCAGGCAGGCCAGCTCCCCACCAAGCAAACCCTAGATTCTGGGAACCACCAGAGGCACAGCCCCCCACTGTGAGTCTGGCAGCAGCCACCCTGTTTTTCAGGGTTCAATAGCATGGGTGCAGCTCATTAAATGCCATTTGGCCTCAGGGCCAGAAAACAGGGCTGGACACACTTAGCTTCCCACTGGACATGGCTACCAGTGCATGAGTCTCACTATAAACTAGACCACAGACACCCCAGCAACAAGATGAGACCCATCAGCTTGGCTCTCCCTGTTCAAACTTGGAGGCCCATGTCAAATTCTGATTTGCAACTGCTGATGCTGCCTTTGCTTCCTTTGCTTGCATTGGTCTTGAGACACTGGACTCACACCACTGCTCCCAGGGGGCAGATAAGATCCATGTCCAATGAAGGGTCAGGAGAAAAAGGGGTACAGCAGGAAGGGGGTAGCATTCAACTGCCTTTTCCCCTTTTCATTTCTGTCTTTCCTGCTGTAAAGAGAAATTAATTTCTGCTTGCTCCTCCATCCCTCTGACCACTAAATGAAATAAAGGAAAACCCCAAGATAAATAAAACACTCTGCTCCAGTTTCTGCTTTTACATGATGCACCTGTAACTTATGTAAACTTATGAAATGTAAACTTATGAAAAATCAGTGTGCCTTCACTTGTTCACTCCGGCTCCAATTCTGTTAAAAGAACTCATTCTGCTGCCTTCCACAAGTGATCTGGCCTTGTAGCCACACATGGTCATCACTCAGCATCATGGCATTTTGCAGTGTGAGACCAGCACAAACGGCTGATGGCTGTCTCAAGGGATGATGAGAAAAGGAGAACATCTTATTTGCAGAAAGGGAAGAGGTTGCTAAAAGGGTTCACGGAGATGAGCAAACAGACCAAAAATTCTTTATAGTTCATGTTTCATAAAACTCCCGCTGTTAGTAAAGGCTATAGCCAAAATGGAGGCTGGGAAAATGACCTTACACAATCCATTTCTAAACACTGAATGCTTTGAAGATCTGTATTTCAATATAATTAGCTTATTTACCATGTCTTGAAACATCTCTGATACATACTGTTTTCTGTTCCTGTGGCAATATATAATTATAAGCACATTTTCCTACTATTTTAGCAGATTTTCCAAATGCTTATCATTTGTAATCTGAATCTGGTCTTCACTACCCTTTCCCAGTGTGCACAGACACCTTTCAATGACTTAAGGATATTAAAAAAATGCAGATTCCAACATACCTGTGAGATTAATTTTTTAGCGCTAAAATTCAACAGCCTCTTCTCTTTTGTTTCCAGGTTCTCTCATTTTTTAAATTCTTTTGCAGCTATTTCAGTTATATTATTAAAAGCAGTGTATTTGCTATTGTTCTGTCTTCCTTATACGTAACATCCTATTGTCTAAGAACTAGCATCTCAAATTATTTTCTGACTTAAACAGGAAACACATGTTCTGCAAAAATTACTGTCTAAGTGATATGTCCTCTGTTATCAGTGAGGCAGGACTGTAATTTGTATTTGTTGCTCTAGCTTGAGGCAGGACAGGGGTTTAGTGGAAAGCTTAAGATAACCTGTAATGAAGCATGAAAACATAAAATCTGTCACATCTTAGGATCAGTGAAGATGCAGGCTACCACCTAGGCTACATGCAGAAATCATCTTGTTTCTGC
This sequence comes from Cettia cetti, assembly GCA_013401135.1. NCBI lineage: Eukaryota > Metazoa > Chordata > Aves > Passeriformes > Sylviidae > Cettia > Cettia cetti. Next base: position 31,859 of record VZUI01044153.1, read on the forward strand.
AAAACGCTGAGTCTTAGATGCTCAGGGACATCTTAAGCTTTTGCACAGAAAACAGCTTTCAGGCATATGTTACGAACTTTTTTATACTTTAACCTAAGTATTAGGAATATCTTGCACTATCTCCCTTTAAGTGTCATGTCAGAATACTACGTTTTTATGATTACGATTTTGCCTTTTCAGCTGTAACTTCTATTTCATACATCTTTACTTTTATACCATGGAACTTAACTGCTGCACTGACAAATAAACCATGTAATGATTTTAAAAAGTTCACTGCTTTGTCTCATAACGAGCAACTGCAAGATAAGCAACTTGATTACTTGCCCAATTATTGATCAAAAGAGTGTCTACCTTCATAAAACACAGGATTTGCCTTACCCTCTGTTCACACCTGGCTCTACCATATAGAGCTGATTTTGCAGTCTCCCTTCAAGTGTACTCAGAGCAACGGCACCACAAACCTGAGAAGCAAGGAGACTTTCTCCACACCTAGATGACACAATTTCAGAACAGATCAGGGTACAAATGAACTTCATGTCCTTCAAAGGCAAGAACAGCTGACAAACAACAGATGTGTGAATGTCAGCAAATGTTACAAGACAGGTTTCAGGCATTCCCTTTGGAGAAATCACATCAGGAATGACATCAAACATAAATGTACATTGCCTTCATAGAAAGAACATCTTTTCAACCATGTCTTCAAGAAAAACGGAAACATCAGTTGGGCAGCAAGTTTGTTAAGAATTACTTTAAAAATTGAGCTGTTATTTCAAACCACTTGTTATGTTCCCCTCCTTTTCTTCTTGAACATTTTTTATAGCACACAATTAAGGCTCATCAGATGTGGCATTTTTTTTCTTACCAAAAGTATTTTTAAGATGAAACCAAAGCTAAAAAACAGCAGTCCCTGAGGAAATTGTAGAGGAATGAAACAAAACGAGGCAAGAGCCATCTGTGGTTTATTTGCACAAACAATCACCTCCAGCCTCATGCAGCATAGTCAAATTTTCTTTAACAATAAAGCTTTTATCACTGTGGGTCTTTATAATTCACACAGAATTCCATAATACCAGATTTGTTAGGTTGGAAGGGACCTCTGGAGATCATCTAGTCCAGATCCCCTGCCAAGGCAGGGTCACCTACAGCAAATTACACAGGAGAGTGTCCAGGTGGGCTTGGAATGTCTCCAGAGGGGGAGATCCCACAACCTCCCTGTGCAGCCTGTTCCAGTGCTCTGCCACTCTCAATGTAATGAAGTTCTTCCTCATGTTTAGGTGAAATTTCTTGGTTTTAGTTTATGGTCACTGCTCCTCATCCTGTTGCTGGGCACCACCAGAAACAGTCTGGCACTATCCATGACTATGTCCTTTTTGACAACTTTCTCCATAGCAAACCAAGCATAGCAAGACTACTAACCTATGCTCATTAATATCATGCAGGAATTACACAAACAGAAAACACACTTTTCCCAAGAAAAACATGTTCGTTTCAAACCAGGTGCAGTTTGCTAGGCAAAACTGTAGCCTATATAAGGGGGCAAAAGGCTTGAGCTGGGATACGTGGATTGGGTTTATATGGCAGTGCCCATGTACTGCACTTGCCCCTTTCCAGCTGCCCAGCACAACACAGTGGTGTTTACAGTGCAGAGTGATCTTTCCTCTCACATCCAGAGATGTCAAACCATCTTTAAAATTGATGCTTCTTCAACTATCCTCTGGCTCACGTTACCAAGCCATGGTACCAAACAACCACCTTCAGGATGCATCCCCAAGCTAACCTGCATCTGTTTTCCAGCTCCAGAATCCCACAGGTGGGATGTGGCTGAAAACCCAACAGATCAGTTGCACTGGCTGGGAGGACAAGGGAGACCACAAGGTTAAGGAGCAACAGAACAAGGGGAAATGGCTTCAAATTGAAGGATAGTGGGTTCACATATTAGGAAAAAATTCTTTACTGTGGGGGTGGTGAGGCACTGAAAGAGGTTGTTCAGAGTTGTGGATGCCTCATCCCCGCGAAGTGCTCAAGGCCAGGTGGGATGGAGCTCTGAGTTACCGTCTAGTGGAAGGTGTCCTTGCCCACGGCAGGCAGGTCGGAACTGGATGATCTTTGCGGTCCTTTCCAACCAAAGCCGTTCTAGCGTTCTGCGATCCCAGCGAGCCCGAGCGCTGCTCCCCGAAGGGAGAGCCCGGTCCCCGCCGAGGAACCTCAGCCCGGCCCGGGGGCGGTTCGGGGCCAGCCCGGCAGTGCCGCCACCCGCGGGCAGCGCCTCATTGGTGCCGCAGTCCGACCGGCAGCCGGCTCCGCCAATGAGGCGAGGGGGCGGGCCCGCCGCCGGCCAATGGCGAAGCGCCGTGCCGGGAGGGGCGGGGCGCGGGCCGGCATGTGGCGGGCGCTGGCGGGGGCGCGGCGGCTCCTGCGGCCGATGGGGGTCGC